>APFE030426837.1:2544-57993 GCA_000404065.3 Pinus taeda | reverse complement strand
CAATACCATGGACCGAAAACCATCGCATCCAAAAACATGTGCGAAAATCATGCACAAAACCATAGGTGGGTCCGCCCACCCTAACATAGGTTCCAAAACCAAAATTTTCCGGGGCACTGCCCCGAACCCCATAGAGTCGGGTTACTTGCACCCCTCAAACCCCTTGTGACCCCGCCGCTACACAATCTGCGCAACGAAGGGAGCAATCCCCGAGTTACTATGTAGGCTAGTCATGGAAAGAATATAACACAGCCCAACACTAACAATATCCTTCCACAAATGAAGGAATTTACTATATATTTAGAAATCAAATCCTATCCTAACTGAATAATCTAAACTACTTGGCTTGATCTCCATGCAGGGAGGATAAACTTGCCACTTATTCCCTTTTCTATTCAGAATTTGGCAACAAATAACTAACATAATTTGCAATTAATAAAAATTAAGTAACCAATTTTTCCTCCAAATCCTTGTTAGCCACAACATGTGAACACACCATCACATTCCTGGTTAGGTCTAGATGCTCCTGCATCAATTGTGCACCTCATCAGGTGACACTGATGATGTACCCTGGCATGTAGCATAAGGATATAGTTTCCTTCCACATTCCCATCTCCTCCTTTTGGTGATCCTTTTCACCTCTCGGTACAATTGCTAGTTTTTTTTAAATCTTTTTACATTCTTACTCCAAAAATTGTGAATCATCCCCCATGGTTGACATCATCATATTGAATCCTATTGGTTCTTATAAAGTTGATTTTTGTTGTACATTTTTGTTTTGAGACTCATTTTTTACCCCAAAATTTCTCTAATAAGTGGCGAATGAAGGCGTTCCAAAACACTAGTGCAAAACACAAGCCAAAAATCGATGTTGGCAGAAATAAAAAAATCTACAAAGAAGATGACCGCCCAACCACCACAAAAAAATCCCCTTTGAAAGAAAGCTACAACATCGGTGAGAAAAGGCATGAATAAGAGGTCCAAGCATCTGAAGACCACTCAACCCTCCTCCCCCTTGACTCTTGCACGTGAGCCAGGCAATGACATAACCAAGAGAGACTCGGACAAACAAAACCATATCCATAGTGGTCGACTAGAAATGTCACGACAAACTTGGAACAACACTTGCAAAGATTTGGACGGTGCAGCAAAAAAGCAATGGAGAGGCACGAAAAAAGAATATTGTTTTAGATTATTTATTTTAATGAAGATAACTATCTACTTTCAAATCCATCTAAATTAACAATTTTGCTTGGGTATAAGAGTTTCTTGTAACCATAATGGATATAAATATATAAATAAACATTACATATAATAGTAATAATAATAATTTAAGAGAATATCGCTTCATCTTTATGACTAATCAATAAGTATATTATTATAATTTGCATTCTAATGATATCTTCATGTTGTATTTTTTTTATATTCCAATGAAAAATATCTTTATATTCAATGCAAGGAATATACGTGTTATAGTCCTTGAGGCACGGCTGAGACTCAACAAAAAGTCTTGAAGCCATTACGACAAAGTTCATCATGTCACTTGTAGGAATTGAACCTAGAGAAAAAGAAACCATTACTACAAACCACCTAAATAAAATCAATTGGCATATATATCTTTTAAGTTATTCATTTTATATTGGATAGATTCTCATAAATAAACTAGTATTCATTATATTAATGCTAAAACCAGTTTATAAAAATCTAGTATTTTACATACATATTTATAAATTAAAAAAAGTGTAAATCTTTGGATCACAATTTAGCTTTTAACCATTACAAATTTAAAAATTCATTTTAAAAAAAGATTATCCTTACAAAATTAAAAAATACCAAATTGAATCAGTATTAAATACATATGGAATTTTTTCCGCAATAAATAATCTTAATTTTCATCTTATAAGTTTCTATCCCTACCTTTTTTCAATTATTATTTTAATTTTATTAATTTCACATGATTGATAAATTGTATACTAAATATTGGAGGTTTCAATTTCAAATTTTCATTATTATTTTAAATTTATCAATTTTGCATGATTGATAAATTGTATACTAAATATTAGAGGTTTCAATTTCAAATTTTCATTGACATTTTGTCTTTAAAATAATCAAGCAACACTATAATTAATTACGCCGTAAGGCGTTTCCATCTGAAATGAACTCCCCTAGACGCCGTTCTGCCTTAATGTTAACCATCGAATTTATTGTTAGACGATTCAACCATTATCTACCATCGGATTATCTGCCCGTATGTCTACCCTACCCACTTGGTCTGATGTGCACACACAAATTGGCATCGGATTATCTGCTCGTATGTCTACCCTACCCACTTGGTCTGTCGTGCACACACAAATAGCCAGTAGGCTGCAGAGGAGGGCCGAGGCAAATGTATTTGCTGATTTATCAACGCAGTGGCAGGAAAAAGCACGAAGCCAGGGTTTGAAATACGATGAAGAAAATTCTGATCCGGTCGATGGATTGAAGGTTTGTCCAGAGCTGTAGTCTCTGACTATTCCTCACGTGATGTGTTTGGGTTTTCGCCTAATATAGTGCACTAGGGTATTGTGATCATGTATGCAGAGAGAGATCAGGAGAAACTGTGAATTTGTCAGGAATATGTGCGCTGCTCTGATTTGAATACGGTTTATAATGTCTGGTACGATGAATCAGACAGTGTTTGAACAGAATTCAGCTCTCAACGGGCTTGGAAAACATTTTGGTTAGTGAGTATGCCCGACCAGTTCATCATCTGGGGCTCATCAAGGCTTGCTGTGGGAATTATCATCATTTCATGGGCATTATCCAGGTAATGAAATTGCGATGCCCGATAGTTTCTTATTTTATTTTTTTTCCTGCAGAAAATTATGTTGGAACTGCTTGCTTGTGTTCCACCTAAATGAAATCTCCCTTACATAGATCATGTCTTGATTTTCTTTCACTTGATTTTATATTTGTGATGTCAACTGGAAGGTACAGGAATTCAAAATATATAATTTAAGAAAACTCAAATCACCAAATGCTAATAGACGAATGAAAACGAAATTCCCTGCGAAATGAAAAGCATTGTTTGGTAATACACACATTTAACGACGGGAAAGCACAGATGCAGACATATACAGATTCTCCGAGAATTCTCTTATTGCTGGACTTAGAATGGAAATAATGAACACAAGAATCTATTTACCCACTGAGAACTTGTAGAGAATTATTTGTTCTATTCTCTTATTGCTGGACTGGAGTTACAATGGGAATAGACCCAAAAAAAGGAAAGATGTCATATGCGAACTTTATCCAGTGAGAACCTGTAGAGCATTGTCTGCCTGTAGATGTGGACGGGTTGGACAATGACAGAGGGGAAATTAGGCTGATTCACTGCATTGGGGAAACCCTGAGTCTCGAAGTATAGTGTTGTGTGTGGTTTGTACAGGAAGCCCCCTTTGCCCACAGTGTGTTTGAGATTATTACTGGTATAGAACTGCATCCCTGGAGCTGTGGACCACACCTCCATCACCCTACGACTCCAAGGATCCTTCATCCTCGCAGCAATCCTCAGTCCATTCTTCAACTTGGGGCCGTCCAGAACATATTTGTTATCAAACCCAGGGGGCCTCTGCCTACTCTTCACTTTATTGATTCTGGTGCCAACAATCATCTCTTTCCTAAAGTCCAACGGAGTTCCCTCCACAGGCAATATTTGGCCTGTTGGAATCAGATGATCATCTGTGGGAGTATAATGTGAAGCCCATATTTTGACAGAATTGTCCAGTATATCCCTACTGTTGTTATGCCCTGCAAGGTTCCAGTAAGCATGAGTGGTTAAGCTTACAGGCGTAGCTTTGTTCCTCGGTATTGCCTCATAATCAAGTCTCAGCTCCATGTCTCCACTTATTGTATAAGCCACTGATACATCCAGGTCACCAGGAAAACCTGCATAACATTATTTTTATTTTAAATAACAGCAAACAAAGATTTACTATTAGCTGCTACGCCCAATATCTCTGTCAACAATATTAATAATTAATAATGAAGGAGAAAATATCCCGTTCTTTTAGGTGAGTTTTCTGGTCGGAATTATGATGGCTGGGTTGAATTACAATACTTTGATTATTGAAAATGTCAAGGTGTTTAAATTTAACTAATTCTGTACAATAATAACAAGAATGAGATGAGAATTAGGCCTCCCACCCATATTCTAAATCCACATTAAATCTAGATGATTCACCTTGTTCGCCGTCCACACTGTGGTAAGTGAACTGAATAGATGGCTTCCTCCCTCCTCTATACTTTTGCACTTTCCATAGCACATTGTCGAAGCCTCTCAACCCTCCTGTGTTCACACATACCATGCCACCACTCTGTCATCAGTATGAAATCCATCATTATATGTTCACATACTTTTACACCTTTGTTATAGACTTTTAGTTATCCACATAAATGCAATATTTTTGTTACAGGCCTTTGGTTAGCAACATAAATGCAGAGCTGCAAAAAGAAGAAGGCACCCAGAAATTCATTCACCATGGAGAGTGTTATTGCCATCGTTCTTGGGCAAATGGTAGGTTTTCCCATTTAAATGCAAATTTAATTTAACTGTACAATACTATTTCATGAGCAAAAACACATGCTCAATTATCTGCTCTGAGGCAAGAATGTTCAGGTGTCCTGTGTTCACACATACCATGCCACCACTCTATCATCAGTATGAAATCCATCATTATATGTTCACATACTTTTACACCTTTGTTATAGACTTTTAGTTATCCACATAAATGCAATATTTTTGTTACAGGCCTTTGGTTAGCAACATAAATGCAGAGCTGCAAAAAGAAGAAGGCACCCAGACATTCATTCACCATGGAGAGTGTTATTGCCATCGTTCTTGGGCAAATGGTAGGTTTTCCCATGTAACTGCAAATTTAATTTAACTGTACAATACTATTTCATGAGCAAAAACACATGCTCAATTATCTGCTCTGAGGCAAGAATGTTCAGGAGTATGGAAGACGTGAAGGATCCGGGGCATGCCAGATTCTAACTGCGATCGATGGGATTTTGTTGGTCATAGACTTGAATGGGACCAAAATGCAGTTGACACTCCGAACATTCTGCCATTATAAATGTGTATCCAAGATGCATTGACACTAATTATGATAATAAACTACTATAAGTTCACTACTTAAGGGTTCTTTGAAAAGGGTTCTTTCCAGGTCATTGTAAGCAATCTAACAATAACAAGTTGTCTTTCAATCGGACAGTGTTTGAACAGAATTCAGCTCTCAACGGGCTTGGAAAACATTTGGGTTAGTGAGTATGCCCGACCAGTTCATCATCTGGGGCTCATCAAGGCTTGCTTTGGGAATTATCATCATTTCATGGGCATTATCCAGATAATGAAACTGCGATGCCCGATAGTTTCTTATTTTTTTTTTCTGCAGAAAATTATGTTCGAACTGCTTGTGTTCCACCTAAATGAAATCTCCCTTACATAGATGATGTCTTGATTTTCTTTCACTTGATTTTATATTTGTGATGTCAACTGGAAGGTACAAGAATTCAAAATATATAATTTAAGAAAACTCAAATCACCAAATGCTAATAGCCGAATGAAAACGAAATTCCCTGCCAAATGAAAAGCATTGTTCGGTAATACACACATTTAACGACGGGAAAGCACAGATGCAGACATATACAGATTCTCCGAGAATTCTCTTATTGCTGGACTTAGAATGGAAATAATGAACACAAGAATCTATTTACCCACTGAGAACTTGTAGAGCATTATTTGTTCTATTCTCTTATTGCTGGACTGGAGTTACAATGGGAATAGACCAAAAAAAAGGAAAGATGTCATATGCGAACTTTATCCAGTGAGAACCTGTAGAGCACTTTCTGCCTGTAACTGTGGCTGGGTTGGACAATGACAGAGGGGAAATTAGGCTGATTCACTGCATTGGGGAAACCCTGAGTCTCGAAGCATAGTGCTGTGTGTGGCTTGTACAGGAAGCCCCCTTTGCCCACAGTGTGTTTGAGATTATTACTGGTATAGAACTGCATCCCTGGAGCTGTGGACCACACCTCCATCACCCTACGACTCCAAGGATCCTTCATCCTCGCAGCAATCCTCAGTCTATTCTTCAACTTGGGGCCGTCCAGATATTATTTGTTATCAAACCCAGGGGGCCTCTGCCTACTCTTCACTTTATTACTTCTGGTGCCAACAATCGTCTTTTTCCTGAAGTCCAACGGAGTTCCCTCCACAGGCAATATCTGGCCTGTTGGAATCAGATGATCATCTGTGGGAGTATAATGTGAAGCCCATATTTTGACAGAATTGTCCAGTATATCCCTACTGTTGTTATGCCCTGCAAGGTTCCAGTAAGCATGAGTGGTTAAGCTCACAGGCGTAGCTTTGTTCCTCGGTATTGCCTCATAATCAAGTCTCCATCCAGGAGGAGAGCAAGATGGAGGAGGTAGAGTAAGTCTTTGACTCCAGACGCAAACGAATTTTGTGAGAGATTTCGGGAGGGTTAACTTTCGTAAGATTTTCTTTGATTTTTAGTTTGGTAGTTTTGCGTTTACCTGCGCACGTGTAGCTGTATTTTGTATTGTAATATCCATTTCAAAAAATGAAACTTCTTATTCTCTAAATCGATGGAGCAGATCACTGATCTTTATTTTTGTTTAGATGACATTTTTATTGGTATGGCTAAAAGAATAGTTAGGTGTCTGACATGTTTTATATTGTAACATATTGTAAGCTAGCTTTTAACATGGGCTAACTGTTTTACAAGAAATTTCTATCTCCAAATTTAACCAAGCATCAAATAAAATTTTTCGACTCATCATTTGAAAATTTAAAAATAAAAATACTATAAATTGATTAAGATGTAATAATATCATGATACAATCCATCGTTTATTTATAATCAGGATGTGATATTGCGCTGAGTGAGTCTACTCTTTAATTCTCATTAAAGAGTTAATGGTTAATATCTCTGCCCATTTTGTTGATAATAATAATAATGAGATATAGTGCTGGGTCCAATGGTTAAATCTGGTTGGGTCTAATGGTTGGGTTTAATGGTTAAATCTGGTTAAGTCTATTTTAGGTTTAGTGTCTTACTTTGAGTATTAATGAAAAATGAATGAACGTCTGTCTTAATGAAAATGAATGAAGTTTATTTAGGCTTAATGTCTTATTTAGAGAAAAGTGGAGAAAAATGTAAGCCTATTTAGGTTGAGTGTCTTACTTAAGTCTTAATGAAAATGAATGAACGTCTTTAATAAGTCTTAATGAAAATGAATGAATGAACGTCTTAAAGAAAATGAAGTTTATTTAGGCTTAATGTCTTACTTGGTCGGTTTTAGAGGAAAATGGTAGTCAGTTTTAGAGGAAAATGGAAAGGAAAATGAAGTTTATTTAGGCTTAATCTCTTAATCATCTTAGAGAGGAAAATGGTCCTCAGTTTTAGAGGAAAATGGAAAGGAAAATGCAGTTTACTTAGGCTTAATGTCTTAGTCATCTTAGAGAAAAATGGAAAAAATGGAAAGGAAATGGATGAATGTCTTATTTAATGAAAATGAAATGATTTTTGGGTGTTAAATGGAAAGGAAATTTTTGGGTGTTAAATGGAAAGGAAATGGATGAATGTCTTATTTAATGAAAATGAAATGATTTTTTTATTTTGATAAAATTGGGTGTTTTGGTGCTGAATTTATTTATGCATGAAAAATTTATTTTAAATAGTGAAAAATCACAATTTTATGTTATTTGGTTTTAAATTGTATAGTGAAAAGGTTAGAAGATGGTTTCCATCATCCATGTTTCTCATGACACCACACATGGAAGAGATCTAACATTTTCTAAAAAAAAGTCTTCCATACACTACTTGAAGAATTCAAGGGCCATTCTATTTTCCACCTATTTTTCTATACGAATATTACTTTGCACTTGAAAAAGGAAATTCCATCAATGAATATTTAATACATTCACCACCAACCCTAAACAATATAGGAGACAATACATTTCAAATTCCTTCATACCCTATGCCTTACGGCGTTTCCTTTGCAACATTAAGTGCAAATGCTAGTTATAAAATTATGAATTAACGACACTGTACTTTTGTTGAATGTAACTATTTTGTAAATACACATCAACCGTTGCAATTTTCAATCCTAAATGTCATTATAAAGTCGATCCATTTACAAACCTTGAATGGTATGTTCGTGCTGCCAATTGAAGAATGAAAAAGGAACGAAGGCTTAAAGGTTGTGGTCAACGGCTATCAGGTGTTTTAGTTGGAAAAAATTTGAAATTTTGAACATTGTCGAGATATTATTTGAAATAGAATTATTTTTTCAATGAAATGATATGACAAGAAAATATGTATTAAAATTCAAGTAAGTGATTTTTATAAGAATGATAGATTTATAAGTGTCATTTTTTGTTTTTAAATTGTTAAAATTGATCATATTAAAGATCGAAAATGTTAAAATTTATTTTAAGTGGAGATGGATAATATAAGATTAAATATATATAAAGTTAAATACAAGCATTATATATTATAAGAATATTTTTAAAAAATGAAAGTAAATAATATAAAGTTAAATACAAGTATTATATATTATATTTATAAAGTTATGTTTATTTTTTCTTCGGAAATTTTGTGAAGTTGATGAGTTTTTAAGGAAAAAGTTAAAGTAAATTAATAGTTTCATAAAAATTAACTTTTTGGAATTTATTTCATTTTTGTGTAATGGAATAAGAGTATTTATTTAGGAACATTCAAAATATAAATATGTTTTATTATCAGAGAGTATTTATTATAAATGAATATTCAATTAAAATACACAAATGCAAAAAAAATGAATTAAAAATTGAAAAGTTCAATTATTTTATTTTATTGGTAGAAAAAACAACATATTTTCATAAAGATAAAATATGTTACATCTGCATAGTTTTTAGGCACTTACAACATTCAGAAGCAAGCTATGTTAGATACTGAAATGATTACAAGGCCAAAATAGGGTTGGAAACGTAACTGGGAAAAACAAAAACCAGGGAAAGCATTCCATGAAACCACCAAGTTAGGCAACAGAAGCTCGGGACCAATCAAAAATAAAATAGAGCATATAATTTTGTTTTGCCATAGGAAGCAATCAAGAAAGAAAACCTACCATCACGCAAAAACAAAGGATTCAAAGCTAGTGATTGATCCTTGATCAAGGAATTTGAACCTGATCTGTCCAAGCATAACAAAAATCCCACTCTTGGAAAGAAGCTTCGCCTGAGAATTCTGCTCTCGGAAGATGTGACAGAAAGTAATAGACCGAAATCCTGCCTTCATAGCTTGGATTTGCAGGAGCTAGTGGGATAGTGATGGCACAATAAGAGGGATAGTTTAATTACAAATTGAAAAGTTAAAGGATGAACTAGGAAAACATCATCCCAATGAGAAATATGATTGCCAAGAGATCCAATATTGCATTAATAAATATGCAAAGGATTATTCAAAAAAGATGCAAAAAAATCTCATCTAGGGAAGCTTAATAAAAGGTTGCTTATATAAATAAAGGAATTAAAAGATAAGAAGCATTATAGTCAAATATTACAATTGGGTAATTTAGATCCCAGAAGTAAATTTGATTAGAATTTCCCAACCACCAAATCATAATTAAAGTCAAAACAAATTGAGTTAAAGAGCAAGAAGAAGATGCAACGGGGAAAGATAGAACAACTTACTAATGAACCTACTAACACAAAGTTCTAACAAAAATCACATTGACATGGATTAATCCATATAAAATGTAGTATATTTTTTTAAGTGCTTTAAATATTATATCATTTCATTTCTTCAACCATGACAACATAGGAACAAAGCGTTAAGTGAAAGTATTACATATAAGAATCAAAACATAATCTTTTCTAGATTATGTGTTGAGGTCAAAACATATTTGAAGAGGGGTGGAAATGTGATAAATATAAAATATATAAATAAATATTACATAATTTATAAGTATGTAACAACAAGTCTTATAGTAACTAACTTATTCATTATTAGTTATAACTTCATAAAAACATATGAATCTTTTTATTTTAGAATTTTTCCTATAAATATACTATTATTTATTACATGGATCTTACCATAGTTCAAGTTCAATGTGACATTCTTTTATGAAAAAAAAGTTTCATCCATGGGCTATTAGAAGTAGTGTCATTATTTTTAGGAATTGCATCTATCTATGACATGAATATCCTCTTGCAAAAATATACTCTTTGGCATGGGAATGTGTCTCCCTCAATTCATCAAGTGAGTTTCCACAAAAGCTACCAGAATGTTTCCTCCAACTTTTACTAATAGAAAAGGAAGTTTGATATTGAGCAATTTGTGACAAAATGTTAACACAACAATGTGGAAATTGTTCCTTAGCTTAGTATTCTATGACCAAGTGGCATATATAATAACAAGTGGTAAGAGGTAGGTATGGACTTCATCACAATTTTGTCTCTCTTTGAAGGTAAGTAAGCAATGTTTTCACTAATTGATTGTTTAACCAAGTATGATCATTTTTATCCCTTTGACTAGTAAGTTTACAACTTCTAGGGTTGTTGATTTATTCTTTAAACAAGTATATAAGCTAAATGGACTTCCCCAACTCATCCCTACTGATAGGGAAACTAAATTTGTGAGTCACTTTTAGAAATATGTTTTCAAACCATTAAGAGTCACTTTTAATATGGATACATCATATTAGCCTTAATAGGCATACAAAAAGAGGCAGTTAATAAGTGTGTGGAAGATTATCTTCAAATGCACATTATGTATCCACAAAGTAGACATATAAGGGGGTTGTATCCGACCAAATATTAGTACCACATATCACTTTGCCACCAAAGTGATCCCTTTTAAAGCATTCTTTGTTTGAATCCCCACCACATCATGACCAAGTCATTAAAAATATTAAAGTCTATGTTGCAACTAATAGATTACAACAAATACATAACATATTTAGCATCTTAAAAGACAACTTGATATAAATCTAAAGAAAATTTATAGAAGGAAAATTATGAAGTGCATGGTCAAATAGATTTGTTGCCAAAAGAGGTAATGAATTGGAATTTTGAATCATCTCTATCACAACACCCAAGTTTATACGTGTTGTAGCTTAGCATATCTTGAAAAGTTGTTAACTAGAAAAAAGAAGTAAAAATGTAAAATATTTATTCTTATCATGTTGTAGACATAATAACGTCTCTAGTACAATTGGTTGCCATAGTACTTTTTGAAATAAGGTTATTTGGGCATCAAATTTTTCTCTCTATTGTAGGTGACTATTGACTGTGCTGGACCCACCAACATGTCAAGGGGATCTCCCTGCTAAGAAGTCCCAATTAGACCTCAGATCGTGTGGTGTAGGGGTCCCAACAGTGGGTCATATAGTAATGCCTTGACCACGATTTCGCACAGAGGCAAGTAAGATAAATCTGTCAATAACAAGGGTGTGACTACTGCAGTGAGTCAAGGAAGGTGCATGAGAGGTTCTAACACCGATGGGTTGAGATTTCTGTGCTCCTTGGTAACCTGTAATAGTACTTGGATGGAAAGGGAACACACGAGCGAAGATGCATCACAAGCTGGAAAGCAAGTCAGCTGACAATCCAAAGTGATGGTTAAACCAATCAACACATTTTAGAAAGATTCATACACGCTCATACGGAGTAGTCCATACATGCGTGCGTAAGAAAGAAAATACATATGCTATTTAGAGTAAACAAGATAGCTGGAATACAATACAACATACGCATGAAACGTGCTGGCTCTTATTATATAAAGAAGTGTAAGTTCCAGTCATACAATACATCCATGTAAACCCTCTAGCCCCAACAGTGGAACATTACAACCACATCTACCTACTCCTACAAAGAGATGTACTAGCTTCGTGCAGTGGACAAGCCAAGGCGCATTACAATACTATCCAGGCTCTCTCCAAGATAGTCTTATCAGAAGCTTGGCTGACCAAAAGCTCATACAATGAGTTATGAGGGACTATTTATAACAAAGGTTGGGGTGACCCTTGAAATTCCCCTTTGTAATCGTTCAACTACCCTCATGACTATTCACCTACTCTATGATTGTTACATCCACTATCGAAACTTGACATACACTTGACATCACTTAACATTACAATGCACATGTACCCATGTGAACACAATGGATTGAGCAAGCCATGCTAGACATCACTCTGACTTAAACAACCATGGAATTCCAACTCCTCAACATCCTCATGCTGATCAACAGTAACATATTGATGCCAAGATCTGTAGTCCTTGAGGGTGTTTGTGTGTTCCGCGGTGACATCCATCTGAAACCTAACCCTTGCCTCCATAGCATCTGGGTACACTGCCCGAGCTCCTCTGTCCAACATGTTTAAAAGCATGTGCGTAATTGTCTTCAATGTGGTTAGACCAACTACATACTTTTGCATGATGTCTGCACTAATGGGCAAGTCTGGGCTGGTGGCAATGCACATCAACTCGTCGAAGTACGAGTCAAGCTCTAGTCGGACCTGCTTCTTTGTCTTCACCTGGGTGAGAGTCCCAAGTGATGGGATTACATGTGTGCACACCACAACATCCATACTCTTGAATACTCGTGCATGGGAGGCCTGTACGCTAGTGATGAATTGCAGGAGCTCTTCATAATTCTGGATCTGACTTTGGATAAGTGCCTTCAGCTCAACCGCATTGGCCCTCATCATCTTAGGCAAGTGAAGTGGGGCTCCCTTGTACTTCACCATCCATGTTTGCATGTCATCAACAACAACATGCAAGTTCATCAAGATATGTGCTCTTTTAGCACATCTCAACTACCATCCATTGAGATGGACAGCTGCCTTGTGCACGGTACCAAACTTGGAGTATAATGCTCACATAATTGTGTCAAGGGACAATACTTCATCTATTATTTCCTTATTCAGTTAAGCTCGAGCAGACATTGTCACCAAGTTTCCTCCTTGCTTGGTCGTTTGTAGTTCCTTTGTCATTCGCTCATTCTCAGCTATTAGGAAGCAAACACTTGAGCTACTGGCTTTAGCATACACTCTGGTTGCATTAGCCAAGGAAACTAGATGTTTGTGCACATCAGTAACGGTCACTCGTTCCTCAACTTGTGTAGGATACGTATGATCCTCCGGAGTTGACACTCTGCGGGGTTGCACAACTCTATGTTGGGATTCGTCGAATGAGATGTTGTGCATATCTTCTTCCAGCTGATCACCAAGGATCTCAGTGCCTCTTTGGCCATCCGAGACTTTCTCATCACCTGGATGCATTGAAGCGGGTGAGTCGACCTCTTTGTGGTGAGGCATGAGGTCGGTGTCCTATTCCAACTCCTACTACTCCATGTCTGCATCCAACTATTTAAGTGCTTATTCTATCTCATGAGCAAAGTCTTTCCCCTACAATGGCTCACCATGTTTGCTTGATGCCAGTTGTTCAGATGAATCAACTACTTGTACAGGTGTTGCTTCGTCTGTTTTCAAATGTTTCACCCCTTACTGTATTTGTTGCCGTTGTGTTTCCCTCTCTTGTTTGCGCAAATCTTGTTCCTTTCGGAGTTGTTCCCTCAGCGTATGCAACTCCTTCTCTACTTCTTCCATTCTCTTCTTATCCATCTACCTTCACACGATTTGCTTGTCGTGCTACTACCTCTTTGCCTCTATAGCCATAGCTGCTTTCTCTACAAGTGGATTTGCTCGAAACTTTCAGCTTTGCTCCTTCTCCATTCGATCGAAAATATTCCTCTTACCTTTGTTGCACACTGGTATGCTTGCTTCTGCTTCCACTATTGCTACTATTGTTGTTGGTGCTCTTTGTGATGCTGCTTCATGTTGCTTCAATAACCACTCCATAGCGAAGCCGACCGGTCCATTGGGTTTGGAGAAACTATAGTAATATCTCCATGGGTCGTCCTCGGCCCAACGACATGCCCTGTGGATCCAGTTGAACTGAACTCTCGTGCAGTAACATTTCATAATGTAATATGGGTCATACGGATTGTAGCTTCAGAGGTCGAATGGTACTTCTTCAACAGTTCTGCTTCGACATCCGCTTTCTTGATACTACGAATCTCATATAACCCCATTTGTAACAGAAGATCAGGCCAAAGTGCCTTCTTCTTCCAATGCAGTCTAGCTATCAATCCTACCAAGATGTGATATGCTACTTCCTGCATGACAAGTACATCTAAGGAAAACTTCGAAAGAACATGTGGAGGCTTCTCCACACTGAACATTTAGATGAAAGTGTCAGACGGTGAGGCATACCAATCTACAATGCCTATCAATGCCTCCAGTGATTCCTTTGACATGCAAGGTGGATCCTATTCGAATATCATCTTGTACACAAGTGTGACAAAATGATCACAGAGCCATATGATTACTCCTTTGAAGTTTCATTTGGACAACAACTTGAAATACGTGTTCATAATAGTCTTCGCGAGTGACCATGCCCACTCCAAGTTCGGGAACTCCTGGCGGGCACATGCTACATGTAAGATGTAGGTGGATATGTAAATCTCTACATGCATACCTCCGAGTGACTCTCGAGCCTTCGTTACTTGTTCCTTCAGTTGATGAGCCAATATGCCAGAACAGTTACATGGTTTTCCTTCTCTAGCCAATTGGTTCAGTGCAACCACCCAACTTTGTGGGAAGTTTTCTGTGCTTGCTTGGCAATACAGTCGACATGAAAATATGACCAAGTATTGGTATGCCTTCCTCAGTATATTTGTCTTATAGATCTAGTTGGGTGTCAACATGAATGTAGCTAGCTCCTTTAGCCAATTCTTGTTGTTGGGTAAGATGAATGGATTCTTCATGACAGTCACGAGCTCTGACATCTGATACATCTCATCATAATCTCATGCCCAGAAGGTCACAAGCTCCGTCCCACTGACACTGCTCAAGTTCATCATCTCGGGATCAGTGTGAGAGACAATTCAGTGTATCATGTCCACATATGGGAACAGGGATATCTGCATGCAATTTGGTACAAGACGGACTTGTGAATGTTCACATACACTTGACGGTCTTCGAGGTCTTCCCCAAAGTGCCTACAACTATTTCATTAACCTCTTGCCACTTCAGTTTGATGTCCCTGTCTAGATACAACTTTGTATCTTCATAGATTTGCAAACCAGAGGACACTCACTCAACCACTGCTCTAGTTGCATTTCCATCAGCGTCCTATGATCATGCCCTCTTGGAAGCCATTGAGACAAATGAACACCTGAAATATCTGGAGATAAGAAACATGCATGGCAAGAAATCTGTTAGCGAAAACCAAAGCAAATTCGAGGAATGACATATCACATTCCCGGGAAACTGATGGGCAAGATTGTGCAATTTCTTCTAGGAGGCTAGGTAATTGGCTACCAGAACTGTGCAAAAGGTAGTCTATGCTGTCTGGGAGGAAACATTAGCTATTGGACTTACACAATGCACAATCCAGACTAGTTGCTAGCTACTGGGATTGTGTAATGTGTAATTCCAACTGGGAGTGACTGCAGGCTCAAGGACTGCATTGCACAATTTTTTGGGCCAACAGTCACTGTCCCTCATAAATGAGAAAAACAGTCTTGGAGGACAATGCAGGGTAGAAATGCTCATTTCTGGAGAGGAAGAAAGAGCCTTCCTTCCCCATATTGGGCAATGTTGTCTTAGTGAAGGCAGAGTCTGGACCAAGATTGGCTTGACTCGCCAACGGGCAACTAAAAGAAAATATGACAGTGAATGCATGGTGACACTATGTGATAGTAGAAGAGATTGAAAATGCATGCAAACATTTATGAAAGATTCAACAAACATATCAACATGCATGTGGGTGAAGCGATTCGCTGAATCGACGATTGTTCGTGCAAAACAGTTACATGCATGCGACAACAATGAGATAGCAATGAAAACTGAAACAGAGCTAGGAAAAGTTATTATACATTTAAACGATAGAAAGCATTCAAAGAAATCAGGCAAACAACACTCACACAATAGAATACACAAAAAGCGATACAAATGATGAAAAGGACAAGTTGAGGCCACTTACCCGTGAATAGCTGAGCCGAATGTGTCAAAGAGTCCTGGATGTGCTGTGGGATGTCAAAGCTCCAAGATCGATGTGAAAGAATGATCTCTCATGCGTTGAATAAATAAGTTTTGATCTCATGACGCACATGCCACAAATCTAGGAAAAAACAACACTTGGAGGAAAGTTTCTAAAACAACTTTACACGTAACCTCTAGCTACTAAAAATAGCTCCTTGAATCATGGGATGCCTTTTTCATGTTGCCCTTTTCTATTCCAGGAAAAAGTAAGCCATGCATGCAAGTCAAGTTTCCTTGGTCCCGGGTGGAACTGATCAACCGAACTACTCATGCATGAAGCTGCTCAACTGCTTGAGAAAAATGTGCATTTCTAGCTTGGAGCTGGGTTGGCTTCCCAGGAGATTTGCACAACTTCTGGGCAGAGCAGCTGACTTCTGCCCAGATTTGCGCAAATTCTGGGTTGAGTAACATTTTTGGGGAAATTTACGCAATTTTCACTAGGAGTGCTGACTCGCAGAATTGCGCAATTCTGGAGCCCAACAGGCTGCTAGATAGGATTGCGCAATTTCTGGATGGAAGGTTGGTTGCCCTCCAGAAATGCACAATTTCTAGGGGAAGCTACTCAGCCCACAACTAGACCAAGTCCAGGTGAACAACCTATGAGGGGAATGCATCAAGCTGTGATCAACAGGTTGCCTTTGTGCAAGCAAAACATTGAAGATTGTGTACTTGATGAAGCAAGACAAGGTGTTGTGAAAGCTTGGTAGGGAGGCTCCAAAATGAGGCTAAGGCAAAATTTTGGAGGGTGTTTGTAGTTGCTACAACACTTGGCGACACACTAGTAGAACTCCAGCTCTCTGAATGGACCTTGTTCATGAAAAGCAAGTCTAACACCTCTAGAAGTATTGTTCAGTCCTCAGTTCATCTTGGCTTCACACTAGCTTGATTGTAAGATGTATCTGTCAAGATCTTGGTCGATTGACACACATTCTAGGCCAAAGCAACACAGCAGTTTCAATTGGGGTTGAGGGGTATATTGGTGCACAAACAATATAGTCTTCAGAGTCTTAGTTTCATCTCTGGTGTTGCTCTGCTACCAACAGGCTTGGACAATACCTCGATGGATTCACATAGGAACACAAGCATGGCTCTGCTGCCAGCAAGCATGGTCAGTACCCCGACGAAGTTACTTGCATCACCTCTTTGTGCAAGAAGCCTTTCTCTTCTTTCGCCTTATTCATTTTCATTTTTGAATTTTTTCACTTTTCATTTTTTTCATTTTTCATCATTTTTTTTAATTGTGCATAACACTTATTCATTTTCGAGGCGGAAGAGGGATCCCGACTTATTGAGAATAGAAGAGGTTGTTCCAATAGAGAAGTAGTTTGTTATATCTTTGACGTGCCTGTTAAGTTTTTCGCCCTCACCTTACTCTACTTGACTGAGCTAACAAGGGTTAACCCAAAAACAACCGATTAGAGAAGGTGACACTAGTTAGCGCACAAGTGTTGTGTTTTCACCAACGTTCACTTCAAACAGTACGTATTTTCCTTCAACGTATCACAAACTAAAAGTAACAAGTTATTCATACAGAGGTAGGCTGACAGATGACCAAGTAGTGATAGTTGTGCAAGCCCTCTTATACTTCACCCAGCTCGTTTCAAGAGTCATACATGTTTTCATGTGAAACTAACCTACGAACAAAACAAGTGAACTATACAAATGAAACAAGTGAACTAACATACGACAAGGCAAAGAAAGAGTAGAAGCAAAAGTGAAAACAAAGCAAGTAAGCAAACAAGCATGCAGACAAACAAACAGATAACGCGAGTAAGCAAACAAGCATGCAAGCAAACTGATTGAAAGCGAACACTAATCCTACTCCTACACTAATGGTGCATGGGCCTAATCATGTGAAGTGAAATTTCCAATGTAGCCACCAAAACATTGGTTGACCCATGTTGGTGAAGGCTTGGTCTGCGAGCAACCCAGTTGTGCGAACCAACAAGAAAGAAAGATATAACAATGAAAACAACCACACTTCATGTTTCAAAGTGCCCACAAGATATAAGTGAGTATAAGTGAATGACAAGCAGTCTGTGGACTTATCATAGTGTTGTGTGACACTGCATGCAACTTTGAAGCATAAGGACACTCTTGACTTTGACATGCAAGCAAACAAAGGAAACAATGATAACTTGCATCGCGAACGAGTGCTTGCAATGTAAGATTCCTCTAATGCATGAGACATGGGAATATGCAGTTCAAGTGGAGGAAATATGATCTGTGTGTGAGATGAATCTTTAATGCATACAGATGAGTGATGAGGAGCCTTGGGTGATTTAACAGTTTCATGATCAGAAGTGAGACTAACCCTAAGAGAGTGAGGGCCTAACATAACCATCAATGTGGGCTGAAGTGCTTTGATAGTCTTGGGTGTTTCAACTTCTTCATAAGATAGATCATCATAAATCGGTGGCTTCGAAAGATCAACTGCGATAGAGCCATGATCGTGATAAAATATGGAAACAAATGGATGACGACCACCATGATCAGAAAAAGCAATAATCGCATCGGCATCGTCATGATCAGATGAATCAAACAGAGGGGTAGTTGAAAAGCGAACAAACTCATCCTCTATGTTTCCGGAAAATACAAATGAAAGATCAAGTGGATTTTCAATGAATATCTTATCCTCTCCATTATCAAATGATGGACCACTATCTGGCGAGTCCTGCGAGTGATCAACAATGGGTGCATCTGTGGATGAAGACACACACGCGAAATCATGGATGGCAGGTTCACTAGAGATGTTAGGAAAGAACAGAGGGAGCTTAGACAGAAGGAAGTCATCCTTCGCCGAGTGTTGATGCTCAAGCTCCCACTCATACTCTTCATGAATGACAGTGCATGTTGGTTGTGCAACAGTGCATGTTGGTTGTGCAACACCAACTCCATCAATGGCTTGTTGCTCGTCCACAACAAGTCAAGAGTCTGGAATGGACGAACACAAGACAATATCATCTGGAGGAACACCGAGTGCAAAGACGAAGGTCATAGAACATAATGCATATGAGAAATCAAAGGACTCAACCAAATTTGCGTGAAAATTGAGTGAAGTGATGTTGGGAGAATGTGAAAGTTGAACAAGTGTGTGAGCATGATCTTGAACATCACTCGGTAGTGGTGGAGCTATTGAATGAGGGGAAGGCGGATAGACAGTCGAGACAGTGACTGCATCCACATGAGATTGTGCTGCTCCATCAGTGAAGAATGTTGAGTGAGGCTTGATCTCAAGCTTCTTCTTGGGACAAGCAGATTTCTTAAGGCAATACTCAAACCAGTCCTAGAGTAGGAAAATTTCATCTGGCTCCTCAAAGCTTGGAACTTCCAATAACGGAAGTGCTGCCAAAAATCAATAACTGATTCATGCGGAGCCTTCCATTGTTGTAGCAGTTTTTGGTCAAGATGGTCTAGATCAAAATGATAGAAAGCGTCTTGAATGAGATCATAGAAGTGCTCAAGTGAGTGCATATTGTCAGCCAGTAGGTTGAGCAACCAACGACGTGGAGATTCGCGAAGAGTGTGTGCAAGTAGCAAGCTAGCCTGTTTGTTAGAACACCCATCTTCCTCATGAAGCAAGGAAAGAAAGTCATGTAAGTATTGAGGCCATGCCACTTCACCTTCACCATCATACATGTACGTGGACAAGAGATCGAAAAACTCCCCTGTGATGGAGACATCTTCACAATTTGAGAAACATCACTGAGGGAGAAGAGTGCAAGAATCCATGAAAGGTATGCAAAGGTTCAAAACTGGATGAGAGGACATAGCTTGTCATTAGGCCCTCCTTCTAGCACCAAAAATGTTGACGATGCTGGACTCGCCAACATGTCAAGGGGATCTCCCCAGTAAGAAGTCCCAATTAGACCTTAGACCATTTGGTGTAGGAGTCCCAGTAGTGGTTCGTATAGCAATGCCTTGACCATGATTTCGCACAGAGGCAAGTAAGATAACTATGTCAGTAGAAAGGGTGTGACCACTGCAGTGAGTCAAGGAAGGTGCATGAGAGGTTCTAGCACCAGTGGGTTGAGATAAGTGCGCCCCTTGGAAACCTGTAACAATACTCGGATGGAAAGGGAACACACGAGCGAAGATGTATCACACGCTAGAAAGGAAGTCAGCTAGCGAACCAAAGTGACAGTTAAACCAATCAACACATTTCAGAAAGATTCGTACATGCTCATATGGAGAAATCCATACATGTGTGTGTCAGAAAGAAAATACATATGCTATTTAGAGTGAACAAGACAGTTTGAATACAATACAACATATGCATGAAACATGCTGGCTCTTATTATATAAAGAAGTGTAAGTTCCAGTCATACAATACATCCATGTAAACCCGCTAGCCCCAACAGTGGAATGTTACAGCCACATCCAACTGCTCCTCCAAGGAGATGTACTAGCTCTGTGAAGTGGAGAAGTCAAGGCGCGTTACAATATTGTCCAAGCTCTCTCCAAGATAGTCTTATCGGAAGCTTGGTTGACCAAAATCCTATACAATGAGTTATGAGGGACTATTTATAGCAAAGGTTGGGGTGGCCCTTGACATTCCCC
Organism: Pinus taeda; assembly: GCA_000404065.3. Lineage (NCBI taxonomy): Eukaryota > Viridiplantae > Streptophyta > Pinopsida > Pinales > Pinaceae > Pinus > Pinus taeda. The sequence continues at coordinate 37,276 of APFE030426837.1, read as the reverse complement.
TTTGTGGCCGTTAACCTACCCTCATGACTCTTCACCTACTCTATGACTGTTACATCCACTATTAACGCTTGACTTACACTTCACATGACTTAACATTACAATGCACAATGTGTACCCATGTGAACACAATGGCTTGAGCAAGCCATGCTACAAACATGGAAGTCCAACTCCTCAACATCCTCATGTTGATCAATAGTAACATATTGATGCCAAGACCTGTAGTCCTTGATGGTGTACGTGTCTTCCACGGTGACATTTGTCTGAAACCTGACCCTTGCCTCCATAGCATCTAGGTACATTGCTCGGGCTTCTCTGTCCAAATCGTCAGAAAGAATGTGCATCATTGTCTTCAATGTGGCCAGACCAGCTACATACTTGTGCATGATGTCTGCACTGATGGGAAAGTCTGGGCTGGTGGCAATGCGCATCAAATCGTCAAAGTACGATTCAAGCTCTATTCGGACATGTTTCTTTGTCATCGCTTGGGTGAGAGTCCCAAGTGATGGGACCACATGTGTGCGCACCACAACATCCATACTCTTGACTACTTGTGCATGGGAGGCCTATATGCTAGTGATGAACTATGGGATCTCTTCATAATTATGGATCTCACTCTGAATACATGCCTTCATCTCGACCACATTGGCAATCATCATCTTGGCAAGTGAAGTGGGGCTCCCTTGTACTTCATTGTTCATGTTTGCATGTCATCAACAGTAGCATGCAAGTTCATGAAGATATGTGCTCTTCTGGCACATCATTGCTGCCATCTGTTGAGATGGACGATTGCCTTATGCATGGTACCAAACTTGGAGTATAATGCTCACATAACTATGTTAAGGGACAATAATTCATCTAGTATTTCCTTATTCAGTTTAGCTCGGGTGGACATTGTCACCAAGTCTCCTCCTCGCCTAGTCGTTTGTAGTTCCTTTGCCATTTGCTCATTCTCTGCTATTAGGAAGAAAACACTTGAGCTAGTGGCTTCAGCATACACTCTGGTTGCACTGGCTAAGGCAGTTGGATGTTTGCACACATCAATCACGACCACTCGTTCCTCAACTTGTGCAGGGGACGTATGATCCTCCGGAGTTGACACTTTTGGATTTGTCAAACGAGATGTTGTGCATCTCTTCTTCCGACTAATCACCAAGGATTTTAGTGCCTCCTTAGTCATTCGAGACTCTCTCATCATCTGGATGCATTGAAGCGGGTGAGTCGACCTCTTTGTGGTGAGGCATGAGGTTGGTGTCCTGTTCCAACTCCTATAACTCCATGTTTGCATCCAACTGTTAAAGTTTTTTTCTATCTCATGAGGGAAGTCCTTCCCTAAAATGGTTCACCCTGTTCACTTGATTCCAGCTATTCAGATGAATCAACTACTTGTACGAGTGTTGCTTTGTCTGTTTGCACATGTTGTGCCCCCCTCTATATCTGTTGTTGTTGTGCTTCCCTCTCCTGTTTTCGTAGCTCTTGTTCCTTTCAGAGTTGCTCCCTCAACTCATGCAACTCCTTCTCTTCTTCTTCCATTCTCTTCTTATCCCTCTGCCTTCGTGCATTTCTCTTGTCGCATTGCTACCTCTTTGCCTCTATAGCCATAGTTGCTTTCTCTACAAGTGGATCTACTTGAAACTTGCATCTTTTCTCCTCCTCCATGCAATCAAAAATCTTCCTCTTACCTTGTCCACGCACTGTTATTCTTTCTTCTGCTGCCACTGTTGCTACTATTGTTACTGGTGCTCTTCATGATGTTGCTTCATGTTGCTTCGATAACCACTCCACAGTGAACATGATTGTTCATTGGGTCTAGAGAAACTATAGCAATATCTCCATGGGCCCTCCTCGACCCAATGACATGCCACGTGGATCTAGTTGAACTGAACTCTCGTGCAGTGATCTTTCACAATGAAATGTGGGTCATACAGACTGTAGCTTCAGACGTTGAATGGGTACTTCTTCCTCAATTCTGCTTTGACATCCACTTTCTTGATACTCTGGATCTCATATAACCGAATCCGCAACGGAAGAGTGGGTCAAGGTGCCTTCTTCTTTCGATGCAGTCTAGCTGTCAATCCTGCCGAGATGTGATATGCTACTTCTTGCATGACAAGTATGTCCAAGGCAAACTTCAGAAGAACATGCGGAGGTATCTTTGCACTGAACATTCGGATGAAAGTGTCAAACGGTGAGGCATACCAATCTGCAATGCCTATCATTGCCTCCATTGCTTCCTTTGACATGCAAGGTGGATCATGTTCGATTATTATCTTGTACACAGGGGTTAAAAAATGATCGGATAGCTATGTGATTACTCCTTTGAAGCTGCATTTGGACAACAACTTGAAATACATGTTCACAATAGTCTCCGAAGGTGACCATGCCCACTCTAAGCCCGAGAACTCCTGTCTGGAACAGACTGCATCTAAGATGTAGGCATACATGTAAATCTCTGCATGCATACCTCTAGGTGACTTTCGAGCCTTCGTTACCTGTTCTTTTGGCTAATGAGCCAATATGTCAAACAAGTTACATCGTTTTCCTTCTCTAGCCAATTGGTCTAGTGCAACCACCCAACTCTGCGGGAAGGTTTCCGTGCTTGCTTGGCCATACAGTCGACATGCAAATATGACCAAGTATTGGTAGGCCTTCCTCAGTATCTTTGTCTTGTAGATCTAGTTGGGTGTCAACCTAAATCGAGCTGGCTCCTTTAACCAGCTCTTTAGAATGTCTCTAGAGTTAGCACTATTTATTGGGTAAGTTGAATGGAGTCTTCATGACAGTCAAGGGCTTTAACATTCGATACATCTCATCATAATCTTGTGCCCAGAAGGTCGCAAGCTTCATCCCACTGAAACTACTCAAGGTCATTGTCTCGGGATCAGTGTGAGAGATGATCCAGTGTATCATGTCTGTGCATGGGAACGTGGGATATCTACGTGCAATCTGGTACAAGTTGGACTTGTGAATGTTCACGTACACATGATGATCTTTGGGGTCTTCCTAAAAAGTTCCTGCAAATGTTTCATTGACCTCTTGCCACTTCAGTTTGATGTCCTTGTCTAGATACAACTTCGTATGTTCATAGATTGGCAAACCAGAGGACACTCGCTCAACTACTGCTCCAACTGCATTTCCATCAGTGTCCTTTGATTCTATTCTCTTGGAAGCCATTGAGACAAATGAACACCTGAAAGATCTGGAGACAAGCAACATGCATGGCAAGAAATCCGTTAGCAAAAACCAAAGCAAATTTGGGGAATGACACATCACATACCTAAGAAACTGATGGGCAAGATTGTGCAATTTCTTCTGGGAGGCTGGGTGACTAGCTACCAGAACTGCGCAAAAGGCAATCTGGGTTGTCTGGGAGGCAAGACTAGCTGCTTGAATTGCACAATGTGCAATCCAGACTGGCTGTTGGGATTACACAATGTGCAATTCTAGTTGGGAGTGACTACAAGCTCAGGGACTGCATTGTGCAATTTTCTGGGCTAGCAGTCACTCTCCCTCAAATATGAGCAAAACAGTCTTGGAGGACAGTGTTGGGTAGAAATGCACATTTCTGGAGAGGAAGATAGGGCCTTCCTTCCCTAGACTACGCAATGTTGTCTTAGTGAAGGCAGAGTCCGGGCCAAGATTGGCCCGACTCGCCGTCGGGAAAATGAAAGCAAATATGACAGTGAATGCATGGTGACACTAAGTGATAGCAGAAGTGATTGACAATGCATGCAAACATGAATAAAAGATTCAACAAACAGATCAACATGCATGTGGGTGAAGCGATTCACTAAATCGGCGATCATTCATGCAAAATAGTTTCATGCATGTGACAACAGTGAGGTAAAAACGAAAACTGAAACAGATCTAGGATAATCTAGTATACATGTAAACAACAACAAACATTCAAAGAAATCACGCAAACAATACTCACACAAGAAAATAAACAAAAAGTGACAAAAATGCTAAAAATGACAAGTTGAGGCCACTTACCCATGAACAGTTGAGCCAGATGTGTCGAAGAGTCCTGGATGTGTTGTGGGATGTCAGAGCTCCAAGCTAGATGTGAAAGAATGAGCTCTGATGCATCGAATAAATAAGTTTTGAGCTCATGACGCACATGTCACAAATCTAGGAAAAAGTGACACTTGGAAGAAAGTTTCTAAAACAACTTTACATGTAATCTCCAGCTACTAAAAATAGCTCCCTGAATCATGGGATGCCTTTTTCATGTTTCCTTTTACTATTATGGAAAAAAGCAAGCCATGCATGCAAGTCAAGATTCCTTGGTCTGGGTGGAACTAGTCAATCGAACTGCTCATGCATGAAGCTACTCAACTGCTTAAGAAAAATGTGCATTTTTTGCTGTGAGCTGGGCTGGCTGACCATGATATTTGTGCAATTTCTAGGTAGAGCAACTAGCTGCTACCCAGATTTGCAAAAATTTTGGGTTGAGCAACGCTGCTGGGGAAAATTGTGCAATTTTCACTGGGAGTGCTGACTAATAGAATTGCGCAATTCTGGAGCCCAACGAGCTATTAGTCATGATTGTGCAATTTCTAGAGGGAAGGTTGGTTTCCCTTGAGAAATGAACAATTTCTAGGGGAAGTTGCTCACCTTGCAACTAGACCAAGTCCAGGTGAACAACCTATGATGGGAATGCATCAAGCTGCGATCGGTAGGCTTCCTTTGTGCAAGCAAAACATTGAAGCTCGTGTACTTGACGAAGCAAGACAAGGTGATGTGAAAGGTTGGTAGGGAGGCTCCAAAATGAGGCTAAGGTAAAATTTTGGAGGGTGGTTGTAGCCGCTACAACAAGGACTTAACCATAAAGTGTACCAAACTTATCTTTGCATACACTCATTGAAAATCAACCCAAAGGCCAAAAGTTGGAATCTACTACGAGTTTGGGTAATTTGATGCTTCCTTTAAATATAGAGGTATGTTTATACATGTTTCAAGTTACTATACTTCACATTTCGGACTTGTGTCAGAGAGATGCATATTTTTAGATATTCCAATATTGTTTTCCAAAGTTGGTCTTTATTGTTGGATTTTCAATGTTGAAGGAAAAGGTTTTTTAAAGAGTGGGGACGTCTTTAAGGAATATAAGGTCTTAATAGTGATCCCCATCTTGACTATCCGACTTTATTCTTTGTTATTATTATGTTGTAGGCATGAAATGTCTACCTCAAAATTGGGGGAAAGCCACTCTGTCGGTACCTTAGAGTAGATCCTTTTCCGTTTGAAATGGTAGTTCCAATTGGTTAAACTAGGTCTAGTTACCTTCTCTCTATCTTTGTTGGCTTAAAGTATGTTGTTTTCTTACCAATAGAGAAGATCCATCATATCATCCCTCTTGCCGAGCTCAGGCAAGAAAGTGATCCTTAAGCTCATCTAGGGCTCAACCAAGCCAAAATTAAAGTTTGCCTCTTTGATAAGAGCACTTCTAGAAGTGTAATTATTAATCTAAATTCAAATTGATCCTAGAATGCAAACAAATGGAAAGAAATCCTAGGCCTATCTTGATTAGGAAGATGTAGATCTAACCCAATTGGGAGAAAATAAATTGAATGATCGGGATTTTAACATGCCGGTTTATGAGGAATATCTGACTAATGAAATAATTCTACAAGTTGATATTATAATTACCAAAACATGTCATGTTTGTAGATAATTTAATAATGAATAATTGACTATCAAAACTTAGAAAAAATTCTCATAATTTCAATAGGCATTAAATCGAATTTTGATGATAGATTTATAAGTAAATAGTTACTTGGAAATTTGATTTAAATGTTTGAGCAAAGAGAAATTGATAACAGATCTATGTGACTATGAATTGGATAGCTAATCCAAAAGACATTTTTTGTCATATCAAACATGAAGGCACAACATGTGAAAATTTTACACAGATCCACCATTACATAAATGGAATTTGTAATTAAATAAAATTATTCAAATTACAATCTAATGAAATTTGGTCTCTTGCTCTGTTCCTTGAACTGACCTCTAACAATCTCTTTCAAATTAAACATTCTTCCATCAAAAGTAAAAGTTGCAATAGTGCAAGCTTTGCATATAATACAAAGTCTAGATTTGAAAAAAGTCAAATCCCAATGATTCCCAGATCTAAGATTACAATAGTGGTTTAAGAATTACAAAAATGTATAAGAGAGGAACCCCTTAACCTATTCTACAAACCATTATTTATAATTACAAAAATGAATTCCAAATAGGAGAGTTGTTGATGAACACATCTGCTCCAACAATTTTCATTGGTCAAAATTATTTTTCTTCTCTTGCTAGAGAATTTTCATTGATTTAAATATTCTCTTCCTCATCTCCTCAACTCTTCTCCTGCCAAAACCCAATCAAAATTAAATTAAAATGCAAATTAAAATCAAAAATACCAAATTTGAAAAACAATTAAATAAATAATAGTAAATCTTAGTTTCCCATTGATCCTTATAAATATCTTATTGGTCAAATATAACATATTCAAATGGATCTGCACTCAGTAGAGGCTTTGAGCAAATGAAAATGCAAAAAAATTAACTCAGAAAATTAATTTTGGTTACAAATTTAGAGCTTAATTTTATGCTAAATTTTCTACTCATTTAATGATCGAATCTAGTTATGCAACCACTTCAGAGATATTCTCCATGATTTTATCTATTTAACAAGCCATCTTAGGCCTGATTTGGACAAGTAAAACACAACTTATGAGCTTCCAAAATTGAAGTGTCAAAATTGCCAAAATTCTAGAAAAAAATGTTGCCTAGGCCAAAAATAGGAAATTTTAATTAAAATCTAATCCTAATTTTTTTGTGTCAGTCAAACTTCAATTACATCAACATCAAAGTGTCAGTCAAACTTCAATTACATCAACATCAAAGTGCAGAGTACAAAATGCATCTCAACAAACCCCTTTCTCTCAGTTTGACCAGACTTTGTGAGATTGGGACCTAGAGGATAACATGAGCTACCAACTTCATGCATTATTTTCAAATGGCCTAGGAGTCATGACATACAATTGTAAACAAAAAGAGAAACATAACAGAAAGCATAATATTAAGGGGGGGTGGGGGGATTACAGGTGGAGCTGCGAAATATCCAGCATATCCATGCATATGAAAATCAATATGCTCCACTCTCGCTTCCAACTGTGAAGGTGGTCGTTGGTGAGTCTTTGCTGGCATTGCAAATTATCCAATTGTTCCATGATTTTGTTTTGGCAAAATTAAATGTCATTGAAGAAAGCTACCAGCTCGTTATGGTCATCATACCTTTGGTTCCCGAGGGTTTCCATGTTCACTTGAATGTTCCAGATTTGAGCAGAGATAGACTCCAGCATCGTTCGAGAAACCACATGCCCCAAGGAACCATCAGCTCTCTAATCTATCTCAGGGCTGCCCGACGAACCCGACAAGGCGCCATTATCCTACTCTAGCTGATCTTCTTACCATGTTTTTCCACCGCCACAGTGTGGACTCCCTTGGTGGTGAGGCATCTCGACGTACCCAAAACACTTGAAAGAGCAACGAATGCAAACACCCTCCCAATCCCACACAACAATAGAAAGAAATGTGACTTCTACCACTACCCCCAAAGATAATTGAGGGGTTATCCTGCACCGGTCATCACCATAATCAACTCTCCATACCAAGGAAATTTGAGATGAAGATTCCTTAACACAGGGCTTCGGAAGTTGAACGCAGTGTCCCGCCACCTCTTCTACACTTGCCTCTGTGTATTTCCTCTAGCTAGCCAAGCCCTTCCCAACTATAATTCCTCATGTGGGCCCTGAGAAACCAATGTCTTTCCGTAGGTGCCAATCAGTCCCAAACCACCAATCTCCTGAACAAGTTCCCCACTGCCCACGAACCAAAAGAGGATAATTCGCCAGTGATTGGACAAGGTCTTTTAGCCATGGCTCTTCTCCTCTCCCCTGCACTGCATCACGCAAACGAACTGGGCCGACAAGAATTCCAGCCGGTTCATTATCCCAGGAGGTTCCAGGATCCCAAGGATCATCCAGCGCTGCCAACACACCCTGCACACCACACCAGTTGTTGGATTCTTCACCTCTCCCCCAAGGCATAAACCTCGGCGAGGCGTGCTGGAGCTCCACAACCCTTATCTCACTACACAACACTACCATCTCCCACCACGACCAAGAAATGCATAACCGGCTCCAAAAACAAGATTTAATAGCCATCGTCATGGGTGATAGCCTCGCACATTGGCCCTTGTTATCACATCTATTAAACATGAGGGTGGGGCGCGCGTGGAGGTCGGACAGGCTCCATTGTCACCTCCTCCACCACTTATCCAACAATTAAGGCACCCCTATTGGAGATAAATATAATCCTAAATTAAATTAAGGATTATTACTTAATTAATGTAAATTTAATTACAATTACAAAATTAAATTAAATTAATTACAAACTAATTATATACAATTAAAACAAAATTTAATTAAAATTTTAAATGAATTAAAATTAATTAATTAAGATATATTATATTATATTATATTAATTATAATTAAAAATTTTTGAACAAATCACAAATTATTTGAAAAATTTTCACAAGTGGCTCTAGATCCAATTGAATGGATCAAAAATAACATAAGGAGGAGGAGTTTTTTTAATAAAAGAAGTGGAGGCTTATTAAATAGAGGAGACCTTTTTTAAAATAAAACAACCCGTCGTATGATATTAGATATCGGAGGTTGACCAATATCAGAGTTTTTAAAACGAGTGTTTTGAGATCAAACAAAAAATGCCGATCTCGATACGCTATATCGGGATTTATTTATCGGAGGTTTTTTTAATATCAATATTTTTACACTGAAGGCATTTTATATCGGGATTTTTTTATATCAAAGGTAGTTATATCGGTATTATTTATCGGAGGTTTTTATCGGGACTTTTATAAAATAGTAAATGAGGAGGTGAGGTGAAGTGGGGGCCCACTTGGAGTGAGACTTATCCATTATAAACTACAGTCACTTGGTAATTAAAAATCCAACAAAATGAACTACAGCCACTTTGCAATTTTGAGATTTCAGGGTTCATAATTTCTTTTAAAATTAGAAATTGGACAAATTACCGAGGTCCCGAAAACACGTAATTTTAATTATTCTACAATTTGGTTGCAGTGATTTTGTAGGACCGTTAGTGAAAAATGAAATAATTAATAAAAAATAAGTAGGAATTAATATTTACAATCAATTACTAATTTATTTACAAAAATTTAAATAATATACATTTTGTATCTTTTTTAACCCGGATAGTAAAAATTATCGAACTTTGGATGAGAACCAATTGGAAATCATGCAACCAAATGTGATGAAACAAGTACCGATGGAAAGCTAGTGAAAATTCAAACTCAACGAAGCAATCAAAATAGAAATCCGATGAAAACGAAAGATTGGCAAAATTGTAGGACACTTAACTAAAAGAAAATATTAAAAAGGTGATTTAGCCAAAATTTTATGGAAAGGGTCCCCATTATTTGAAATAAATAAACAGGGAAGTTAAATTTTCTCTTCAACACTGGCAACGCATAGAGAAGAACTAATTATCTCTGGTTAAAGATAATGAATTTCAATTTGCCTAAAGGTTAAAAATAATGGAGTCCATTAAATTGTCAAACAATGAAACAATTCCATTGGTCCCACATAAATAGATTAAGAAATATGAGTTCGAAAAAATAAGTACTCAAAGCAGACTTGAGTAAAAATCATGAATCCAAAATTTGCGAAAAAAAAATTTAAAATTACTTTGTATGAGAAATAAAAGAAGGTACAAATAGGAGTTTTTGATAAAGCATATATCTATTGTTATGAATACTCTCTGACATCGCTTCGCTGCCAGTGAGCTTGAACAATATCCAAATGAAGTTGTCTTTTATGCCATAAAAGCATGGCCCCGCTGCCAGCGAGCGTCCATAGCCCCAACAGGTTTGCTTGTATTTCCCATGCCTAATCTTTTGATCACCCTTTTGATAAGCGCATTTGTGAGCTTTTAGTTTATGATGTACCTGAGTGAAAGGGATGGGATGGTAATAAAGACTTATGTTAATGGATATAATACTTTCATAATGTTGACTCCATATCTTTCCCCGCAACTATCAATTAGAGTTTTTTTTTAATAGTGGAGAGATGAGAGGGATCACTTGAGTTAAACTCAAATGAGATTTTTCCTTGAAAAGGTGAGCCAAATCACTTAGAAATGATGTGTGTTCCTCCATGAAAATGATTTCAAAGAAAGATGGCCTCATAATTCCATAAAGATATACCTTTAATGATAAATGAAATTCACTGAAATAGATAGAGTAAATATTTCTCATATATGCCAACCATTGTTGGGTGAGGAAAAGGCCTTCCACATAAATCATGGTGGATTCATCAAAATCAAGCCAAAATCGAAAGCAAAATGAAAAGAATTCCAAATTCAAGTAAAAAAGAAATCAACAAACTCCAAAAAATATAAAAATGAAGAAGCAAAAGCTAAAAGAAAAATCCCAAATTTAAAGAACTAACTCCAACAAGATTAACTATAAAATGTCCCAACAAACGAATAAAAGAAGAAATCCATATGTGTGTTCATCTTATGTTGAGAATCTAGTAAATTTTACCATGTGGAGTTATAAGCAATTAGGCTTTTGAAATTAAAGGGTGAATACCAGTGTTGAGAGATAATAATCTAAATGAGAAGTCTTTGCCTGGTGAAAATTTCTTGTTTCAAAGAAAATCCTGCATAAAAGTATCTTAACCATTTTATAATAAAGACAATGATTAAGAAGCAGACTAAAAGTTCAAAAAAATCCTCAGTTTAATTGATTAGATGAAGATCATTACTGCTTCTCCCAAAAATTCAAAAATACACAAAACAAAAGAGACTTAGTGTCAAATCTGAACCAACAAGGATGTGAGATAATTCTGGGAGACCTGTAATATAGAGATATATATTAGCAAAATTAAAAATAAAAATTAAATAATTAAAGGAATGAAGATGGGCATATGAGAGTTACCATTGGAGAATCTCGTTTAACTTACCTGAAAGGTGTGGATCTTCTCCAACAAAAGATAACCTCTTCTTTTAATTGGAAGTAAAAACATAAAGAAGTTGCTTTCAATGTAGTTTTCATTGGCCCAAAATCATAATTTATTCAATCAAAATTAAAGCAAGCAGTGATCCAAGTTACCTTTTGTTTATAGATGCATTAAAAGAATTACATATACAATTTGTAGCTTATTCAAAGAGAAACTTTAAATGTGCACATATGAAAGAAAGAAGAAGAAGAGCATAAGAATACAAGAAGACAAGAACTTGATAACGGAGTTCGTCCCTCCTGGACTACATCTCCGGGCCCTGCTCGATCAATGGGAAGGCCTTCATTCACTAAAAATGGCATCAAAAGAAGTTACATTCATCAATTTACAAAATGGAGCATTATACCTCCATGCTGAAAAGTGCCCAAAAATTGGAGAGATCTATTGCAGAAACTGACACCACCAATAGATTTGTGTCGCCAAGAGGTGCAAAATCCATATAAAACTTGTCCAATTCTGAGTTTGGGCCAAAATCACCTTCCTGCAAAAATGTTGTTCAAGCAAGGTTCCACCAGTGATAGGTGCCAATCAGTGCCAAACCACCAATCTCCCAAACAAGTTCCCCGCCGCTCATGAACCAAAAGAGGATAATTCGCCAATGATTGGCCAAGGTCTTTCAGCCCTAGCTCTTCTCCTCTCCCCCACACCGCATCATGCAAATGAATTGGGCCGACAAGAATTCCAGCCAGTTCATTATCCCTAGACATTCGAGGGTCCCAAGGATCATCCAGCGCTACCAACACACCATACACTGTACACCAGTTGTTGGATTCTTCGCCTCTCCCCCAAGGCCTAAACCTCGACTAGGCGTGCTGGAGCTCCACAACCCTTATCTCACTGCACAACACTACCATCTCCCACCACGACCAAGCAATGTATAACCAGCTCCAAAAATGAGATTTAATAGCCATCGTCATGGGTGACAGCCTCACACATAGGCCCTTGTTATCACATCTATTAAACATGAAGGTGGGGTGTGCGTGGAGGTCAGACAGGGTCTATCGTCACCTCCTCCACCACTTATCCAACAGTTAAGGCACCCCTATCGGAGAAAAATATAATCCTAAATTAAATTAAGGATTATTACTTAATTAATGTAAATTTAATTACAATTACAAAGTTAAATTAAATTTTAAATGAATTAAAAAAAATTAATTAAGATTATAATTATATTATATTAAAATTATAATTAAAAAATTTTAAACAAATCAAAAATTATTTGAAAAAATTTCACAAGTGGCTTTAGATCCATTTAAATGGATCGAAAATAACATAAGGAGGAGGAGTTCTTTTTATAAAAGAAGTGGAGGCCTTTAAGTGAAGTGGAGGCTTATTAAATAGAGGAGACCTTTGTTAAAATAAAACAACCCATCGTATGATATCAAATATCGGAGGTTGACCAATATCAGAATTTTTAAAACGAGTGTTTTGAGATCAAACAAAAAATGTCGATCTCGATATGCTATATCGGGATTTATTTATCAGAGGCTTTTTTAATATCAATATTTTTACATCAAAGGTATTTTATATCGGGATTTTTTGTATCAAAGGTATTTATATCAGGATTATTTATCGGAGGTTTTTATCAGGACTTTTATAAAAGAGTAAGGGAGGAGGTGAGGTGAAGTGGGGGCCCACTTGGAGTGAGACTCATCCATTATAAATTATAGTCACTTGGGAATTAAAAATCCAACAAAATGAACTACAACCACTTTGCAATTTTGAGATTTCAGGTTTCGTAATTTCTTTTAAAATTAGAAATTGGACAAATTACCGAGGTCCCAAAAACACGTAATTTTAATTATTCTACAATTTGGTTGCGGTGATTTTGTAGGACCGTTAGTGAAAAATGAAATAATTAGTAAAAATTAAGTAGGAATTAATATTTACAATCAATTACTAATTTATTTACAAAAATTTAAATAATATACATTTTGTATCTTTTTTAACCCGGGCGGTAAAAATTATCGAACTTTGGATGAGCACCAATTGAAAATTGTGCAACCAAATGTGATGAAACAAGTACCGATGGAAAGCTAGCGAAAATTAAAAATCAACGAAGCAATCAAAATAGAAATCCGATGAAAACGAAAAATTGGTAAAATTGTAGGACACTAAACTAAAAGAAAATATTAAAAAGGTGATTTAGCCAAAATTTTATGGAAAGGGTCCCCATTATTCGAAATAAATAAGTCAAAAATGGGGATGTTGAATTTTCTCTTCAACACTGGCGACACACGGGGAAGAACCAATTATCTCTGGTTAAAGATAATGAATTTCAATTTACCTAAAGGTTAAAAATAATGGAGTCCTGAGTGTATAATCATAAATTTGAAGTGGAGCGCGATGGAGGTCTCTCTCGGTCTTAGGGTTTCCGGGCGAAGTTTCAGAGCCGCCGTCACAGGACTAAACGAAGCCCACTGTTGCAGATCGACCAGAGATTTGACGGATGGGCTCCCCTTCTTCCGGTTTCGGGTGATACCCTGCGCTGGAAAGGCTTTTCCTGCACTGTCCAAAAGGAAACGCAGTCCGGGGCCTGTCCCTTTCTCCTGGCCCCGGGATTATGACGGCGTGTTCATCGAAATCGCCCTGCTCATGGATGGAGTTTTCGCCCCCTCCACTGGCGGGCTATGGAATCGATCTCAGGATCATGGGCCGGGTACTAAAAGCAGAGACGAAACAAAACTTCGGGGGGGAAGTATGGTATCGGCCTCCTGGAACCTGCCGCCTATCATTCAAATCTTCTTGCAGAGATGGGTTTTTTCTTCCATACCGCCTCTTTCTGTCGGAGGGCCAGCAGTATTCGAAAGGCTATTGGGAGTTATCCACAGCAGGGATCTTGTCCCGGTCAAAGGCAACCTAGATCTGGGAAAATGCTGGGGAAAGAAGGCGGATCTAGCGGATCTGAAAGGATTCAGACAAAAACAATCTGGGGTTTTGCCAGATCCAGAACAAAATCGCGGAGAACAAGGCCTGACCAAAGCAGACAGAGTGGATCTGCTTCAAATCTTCATCAAAACAACTGCGGGCAATCACGTATGCATGCAGATCTGGGACAGGATGAATGTAATGGATCTAAAAGGAGAGATTCAGGACAAACTGGGAGTCCCAGCTTCATTACAAAATCTAATTTTTTCTGGGCAATGCATGCAGGATCAGCTTTCTCTCCAGCATTACAGGGTTGCAAAGGATTCAACTATTGTCCTCAATCTCAGACTGCGGGGAGGATCTAAGGGTGCCTCTTCAAAATCCACAGGCTCCTATTGCGATGCAGCTAAAGGGAGAGCTTCTCCGAAAGGGAAAGAACCTACAGCTGCCCATACTCCTCCAAGGCAATATATCGTGGACCAAGCTCCAGAAAACCATTCCATAACACTGGATTTACCAGAGGTAAAATATATTTTTTCAGATCTAATAAAAAACGCTGTTATCTGCAGATTTAATGGTTTCTGGCCTAAAACCGATGCGTTGTATCAGTGGATTCACACGACCTGGACAAAAAATTGTCAAATCAATCTATGCTCTAAGGGTTTTTTTATAGTAAACTTCTACACAGAAGAAGAAAAGGAAAAAACTCTCAGTGAAGGACCATGGTTCTGGGGCAATGCAGGTCTGTTTATTACCCCATGGTTCCCAGAGTTTGATCCCAATACAATGGTGGTGTCAAGAATGCCTGTATGGGTAAGATTGCATAATCTTCCAATACATTTTTGGCATTTTAATACCCTAACAGTTATAGGGAATACCCTTGGCAGAATGCTAAAGGTCGACCCAGGAAGACACATAAAAGGAATCTTTACTTTTGCCAGAATATGTGTTGAAGTAGACCTGAGCAAAGGACTACCGGAAAGTATCATCCTAACCTTCAACAACACACAATGGAAACAATCTCTGGACTACGAGAATACAGCTTTTAGATGCAGGGGCTGTCAACAAACAGGACACTTGCTCAACGCATGCAAAAGCCAGAACAAGAACAAGCCACAACAAAGGAAGCCAAAGGGCTGGCAGAACATAGATGAGATAGCGAAGATGAACGCAGATGAAAAGAAAGCCTCTTCGAACAAAGAAGACGAAGAAACAGAAGAAGAAGATGATGACATCACTATAGAGAATGATGAAACAGGGGTCCAGATGGAAAACACATCAGATCAGAAGTCTCCACAGGTTCTTTCAAACCAGGCAAAGATACATCATGATCAGGCTGAGATGACTGGCACGGACCAAAGTATGGGGGGTAATAAACGGCAACATCATTCTGATACATCAGACTCTGACAAGGAAATAGGATTGCAGAATTCCGAGTCTCATTTGGTCATTGTTCCGACCGAGCCCACTCAAGGAGAGTGGCGCAAGGTCGAAAAGAAAAAGGGGCGGAAATTTTGACTTGGCTGCTCGTTTCTTCCCTCTTTTTCTTCTGTATCTCACTTCTCTCTTTTCTCACTATCTTTGAGCAGGTTAGTCCTCTAACGCTGCATTATTTGTTAAAGCTCGTTGAGCCCAGGTTGGCGTCATGAGCTGAGTATCATTCGCATAAGTGGTGTAACTTTTTTATTACATTATTAATAAAAAGTTACCGTTTTTTTCTTTGGAAAAAAAAAAAAAATAATGGAGTCCATTAAATCGTCAAATAATGAAACATTTCCATAGGTCCCACATAAATAGATTAAGAAATATGAGTTCGAAAAAATAAGTACTCAAAGCAGACTTGAGTAAATTGTTATGAATAGTCTCTGACATCGCTTCGTTGCCAGTGAGCTTGAACAGTACCCCAACAAAGTTGTCTTTTATGCCATAAAAGCATGGCCCCACTGCCAGCGAGTGTCCATAGCTCCGACGGGTTTGCTTGTATTTCTCATTCCTCATCTTTTAATCACCCTTTTGATAAGCGCATTTGTGCTCTTTTAGTTTATGATGTACCTGAGTGAAAGAGGTGGGATGGTAATAAAGACTTATGTTAATGGATATAATACTTTCATAATGTTGACTTCATATCTTTCCTTGCGACTATCAATCAAAGGTTTTTTTATAGTGGAGAGATGAGAGGGATCACTTGAGTTAAACTCAAATGAGTTTTTTCCTTGAAAATGTGAGCCAGATCACTTAGAAATGATGTGTGTTCTTCCATGAAAATGATTTTAAAGAAAGACAACCTCATAATTCCATAAAGATATACCTTTAATGATAAATGAAATTCACTGAAATAGACAGAGTAAATATTTCTCATATATGCCAACCATTGTTGGGTGAGTAAAAGGCCTTCCACATAAATCATGGTGGATTCATCAAAATCAAGCCAAAATCGAAAGCAAAACGAAAAGAATTTCAAATTCTAGTAAAAAAGAAATCAAAAAACTCCAAAAATATAAAATGAAGAAGCAAAAGCTAAAAGAAAAATCCCAAATTTAAAGAACCAACTCCAACAAGATTAACTATAAAATGTCCCAACAAATGAATAAAAGAAGAAAGCCATATGTGTGTTCGTCTTATGTTGAGGATCTAGTAAATTTTACCATGTGGAGTTATAAGCAATTAGGCTTTTGAAATTAAAGGGTGAATAAGAGTGATGAGAGATAACAATCTAAATGAGAGGTCTCTGCCTGGTGCAAATTTTCTTGTTTCAAAGAAAATCCTGCATAAAAGCATCTTAACCATTTTCTAATAAAGACAATGATTAAGAAGCAGACTAAAAGTTCAAAAAACTCCTCAGTTTAATTGATTAGATGAAGATCATTACTGCTTCTCCCAATAATTCAAAAATACACAAAACAAAAGAGACTTAGTGTCAAATCTGAACCAACAAGGGTGTGAGATAATTCTGGGAGACCTGTAATACAGAGATATATATTAGCAAAATTAAAAATAAAACTTAAAGAATTAAAAGAATGAAGAGGGGCATATGAGAGTTACCATTGGAGAATCTCGTTTAACTTACCTGAAAGGTGTGGATCTTCTCCAACAAAAGATAACCTCTTCTTTTAATTGGAAGTAAAAACATAAAGAAGTTGCTTTCAATGTAGTTTTTATTGGCCCAAAATCATAATTTATTCAATCAAAATTAAAGCAAGCAGTGATCCAGGTTATCTTTTGTTTATAGATGCATTAAAAGAATTACATATACAATTTGTAGCTTATTCAAAGAGAAACTTTAAATGTGCACATATGAAAGAAAGAAGAAGAAGAGCATAAGAATACAAGAAGACAAGAACTTGATAACGGAGTTCGTCCCTCCTGGACTACATCTTCGGGCCCTGCTCAATCAATGGGGAGGCCTTCATTCATTAAAAATGGCATCAAAAGAAGTTACATTCATCAATTTACAGAATGGAGCATTATACCTCCATGTTGAAAAGTGACTGAAAATTGGAGAGCTCTGTTGTAGAAACTGACACCACCAATGGATTTCTATCACCGAGAGGTGCAAAATCCATATAAAACTTGCCCAATTCTGAGTCTGGGCTAAAATCACCTTCCTGCAAAAATGTTGCTCAAGCAAGGTTCCACTAGTCGTTAATCCTAACTGAATGGAAGGAAACATGACTAAGTATAATTATAATTCCAATGTAACCATTCTCTCATTTTAATTGCTATATGTATGTACAAGTCAATCAACAGGAGTAAAATTGCAACTAAATTATTAAAAGAAAAATTCAGCCTACTATGTACAATTAACAAATTTGGAAAAATAAACTTATTTACAAAATTCTTACCTTGAAATTATTCCAACCAAATGTTTATAGGGTCATAAAAAATACCATTTATTTTAGTGAATGATTGGAAGAAGTTCAAAGGAAAAGGAAACATCATGTCAGGGTTGAATTATACATTTTTAAATATTGAAGCCTGTTGAACACTAGCAAAGTCAAAAAAATTCCCGAGCATTGGGACTTCTAGATATTTTTCAAATGGATCAATAAAGTATGGATGAACATTTAAAAGGTTTCTAAAAGTATCCCATTGCTGACCAAAATGAAAAGGTACACTCTCAAGAACTTGGGCTTGTGAAACACTTATTTGAAATAAAAAATAAATTGAGCAAACATGATCATCAAATAAATTTCAAAATAAAATGTAGTTGATGTTCATGCTTGAAATTCTGAAATTGATTTTCATATATGCTTATTAATGTACTTGACGAGTGTCTAGAGTTTCAATGATCAAATCATCAGTACAATGTGCTCAAAATTTTGAAAAAGAAATCAGAAAGAAAAATGAATTCAAACCGAAAGAACTGAAAAGGAAGAAAAATACAATTTACATTAATGTTACAGGTAATTTCACAACATGGTCGGGACTCATTTGCAAAGATTTCCTTTTCCACAAGTGTCCATAGAAATTATGAAATTAAAACCATTATTTGCATTCATTTGCGGAGAAGAAAAAATTTCAAGATTATGATCCCAACAATGTATGTCATCGTCGTAGAAATCATAGATTGGGATAAATTCATGATTACTAAAATCATTATGATGATAGGAATTAACTAAAATATCTAGATTAATGTCTTTATTTTATTTTCAAAACATATTTGTTTATGGAATGAGGAATATGAGATTCATTCAAAACTATTTTTGAAGAAAAAGAGGAATAAGGCTCAAAATTTTCAGTTTTCAATTCATCATTATAAATAATTTCATTAGTATTCCCCACCTCTGAATAAGGTGAATCAGAAATAAGCAGAAAAATACATGCATAAATAGAATTTCCAGGACGGTTAAATGTATGGACAATTAAATCCTGTCTATCCCAACCGGAATTAGCAAGAAATTCATTATTAATGACAACTTTTCTATTTTCTGAAATTATATTGGTGTAAAATGATACTGTTGGCAAATTATATAATGAATTGCAATTATCAAAAAGATCTAGGTAGAGGGAAAAATAAGAATGTGGTTTTTTGTACCTGAAAATTTCCCTACTCAAAGAATTTTGCTCATTGTCCAAAATAGACATTTCAAATTCTTCCATTCTTGTGTTATTGTCAATTTCAGGTTGTTGATTATTGTCTTCACATTTGATCAATCTACAAATTGTTGTTGAGCTACTCCATTTTATTATCAGCAAATTGTGAATTAATTTTAGCAGTAGACTTTGCATTATTTTCACTCTTTCGCTGATTTAATTGTTGTTGATTTAGTTGTTGTTGATTGTTGCTAGTAGATTGCACATCTTGTTAAATTTCACTTGATCAGCATTATGTAAAGTTGGAACATTTCTGGTATAATGATTAGCATTTGCAATTTTATTTTGTGAAGAATCAGAGTTGTTAATTTGAGCAATTGAACCATTATCAACAAAGAATATACTTTATGGTTCTTCATGGTTATCACAAGGTGGAGACACTAAATGTCTAAACCATTCAATTAATTAGAATTGAGGCAAATATTTGCACTGAAATTGCATTAAAATTAATTTAAATCTAATAAAAAACATATCCAAAGTATCACCTTCCATCCTACGCAATTCTTCTAACTGATCACACACATTTTCGTAATCATATTCCTAAAATGTGTGAAGGAAAATCTTCGAAAATTCATCCCAGCTATGTACAGAGGCAACTGGAAGAGATAAGCAACATCCTTTGACTTTTCCCGTCAAAGTAAGAGTGGAGATCCTGCAAATACTATTTTTCATCAATATTGAAATTATTACAACTTAAAATAAATTGAAGGAGATGACTAAAAGCATGTCTTACCATTGTATTTTACCTGAAACATGGTCTAAACTGCTTTTACCAAAGTGGAAGTTGGATGAGGTCCAATAAATCAACTCCAAGGAAGTCTTTTACATAGAGCCATAGTAATAAAACAAAATTTTAAAGCACAAAATCATCAGAGACAATTTTACTAGGCCCTCCTTGTAGCGCCAAAAATGTTGTAGGCTTGAAATTTCTGCCTCAACATTGAAGGAAAGCCACCGAATCAGGACCTTAGAGAAGATCATTTTCCATTTGAAATGGTGGTTCCAACTGGTTAAACTAGGTCCATTTACCTTCTCTCTATCTCTATTGGCTTAAAGTATGTTTTTTTCTTACCAATAGAGAAGAGCCATCAGATCATCCCTCTTGTTGAGATCAGGTAAGAAAGTGATCCTTATGCTGGCTAGGGCTCAGCCAAGCCACAATTAAAGTTTGTCTCTTTGATAAGAGGATTCTAGAAGTGTAGTTATTAATCTAAATGCAAGCAAAAGGAAAGAAATCCTATGCCTATCTCGATTAGGAAGATGTAGATCTAACCCAATTGAAAGCAAACAAATGAACTATTGGCATTTTAACATGCATGGTTATGATGAATATTTGGCTAATGAAATAGTTCTACTTGCTGATATTATAATTACCAAAACATGTCATGTTTGTAGACAATTTAACAATGAATAATTGACTATCAAAACCAAGAAAAAATTCTCATAATTTCAGTAGTCATTAAATCGACTTTTGATGACATATTTTTAAGTAAATAGTTACTTAGAAATCTGAATTAAATATTTGAACAAAGAGAAATTAATAACAGATTTATGTAACTATGAATTAGATACGTAATCCAAAAGACATTTTCCTTCATATCAAACATGAATGCACAACATGAGAGAATTTTACACAAATCTGCCATTACATAAATGAAAATTTCAATTAAATAAAAGTATTCAATTTACAAACTAATGAAACATAGTCTCTCACTTTGTTTCTTGAACTGATATGCAACAATCTCTTTCAAATTAAACATTCTTCCATCAAAAGGAAAAGCTGCAATAGTGCAAGCTTTGCCTATAATACAAAGTCCAGATTTGAAAAAGGACAAATCCCATTGATTCTCAGATTTGAGATTGATCCTCCCTACTTACAACATGAAACTCCTATTACAATAGTGTTTTAAGAATTACAAAATTGCATAAGAGAGGAGCCCCTTAACCTATTCTCCAAACCACTATTTATAATTACAAAAACGAATTCCAAATACGAGAGTTGTTGAAGAACAAATCTACTCCAACAATTTTCATAGATCAAAATTATTTTTCTTCTCTTACCGGAGCAATTTCATTGATTCAAATCTTCTCTTCCTAATATCCTCAATTGTTCCCCTGCCAAAAACTATCAAAATTAAATTAAAATGCAAATTAAAATAAAAAATACCAAATATGGAAAATAAAATATCTCCAATCAAAACTCAATTAAATAAATAAATAATAGGAAATGTAAGCTTTCCATTGATCCTTGTAAATATCTTATTGGTCAAAGAGAACATAGTTGAATGGATCTGCGCTAAACAAAGTCTATGAGCAAATGAAAATGCAAAAAATTAAACTCGGAAAATTAATTTTGGTTACAAATTCGGAGGTTGATTTTATGCTAGAATTTAGACTTGTTTAATGACCAAAACTGATCATGCAACCACTTCAGAAATATTTTTCATGATTTTATCTATCTAACGAGCCGTCTTGGGCCTGATTTGGCCAAGTAAAATTCAACTTATGAGCTTCCAAAGTTGAAGGGTAAAAAATTGCCAAAATTTTGGAAAAATTGCTGCCTAAACCAAAAAATAGGAAATTTTGATTAAAATCTAATCCTAAATTAAATTAACAATTATTACTTAACTAATATTAATTTAATTACCATTACAAAATTAAATTAATTATATACAATTAAACAAAATTTAATTAAAAATTTAAAAAGAATTAAAAAATTGAATTAAGATTATAATTAAATTATATTAAAATTATAATTAAAATTTTTAAATAAATCAAAAATTATTCTGAAAAATTTCACAAGTGACTTTGGATCCATTTGAATGGACAGAAAACAACATGAGTAGAAGATTTTTTTTTAGAGAAGTGGAGGCCTTTACATGAGGTGGAGGCTTATAAATATAGGAGACCTTTGTTAAAATAAAACAACCTGTCGTATGATATCGGATATCGAAGGTTTACCGATATCAGAATTTTTTAAAATATTGTTTTGAGATCAAATGAAAAATGCCGATGTCCGAAAAGTTATATCGAGATTTACTTATCACATGTTTTTTTAATATTAAGATTTTTATATTAGAGGTATTTTATATCGAGATTTTTTTAATATCAGGATTTTTATATCGGAGGTATTTTATATCTGGACTTTTTAATATCGGGATTTTTTATATCGGAAGTATTTATATTGGGATTATTAATCGGAGATCTTTATCGGGAATTTTTATTGGAGGATTTTATCGAGACTTTTATAAAAGAGTAAGGAAGGAGGTGAGGTGAAGTGGGGCCCACTTGGAGTGGGACTCATCCATTATAAACTACAACCACTTGGTAATTAAAAATTTGACAAAATGAACTACAACCACTTTGCAATTTTGAGATTTTAGGCTTTGTAATTTCTTTTAAAATTGCAAATTAAAATAAATAACCAAGATCCCGAAAACACATAATTTTAATTATTCTACAATTTGGTTGTAGTGATTTTGTAGGACCATTAGTGAAAAATGAAATAATTAGTAAAAATTAACTAGGAACTAATATTTATAATCAATTACTAATTTATTTACAAAAAATTAAATAATATGCATTTTGTATCTTTTCACTGTAAAAATTATTGAACGTTGGATGAACACCATTTGCAAACGTGTAACCAAATGAGATAAAACAAGTATCGATGCAAAGTTAGCGAAAAGTTGAACTCAATGAAGTAATCAAGATAGAAATCTGATGGAATGAAAATTTGGCAAAATTGTAGGACACTTAACCGAAAGAAAATATTAAAAAGGTGATTTAGCCAAAAAATTATGGAAATGGTCTCCATTATTTGAAATAAATAAGTCAAAAATGGGGGTGACGAATTTTCTCTTCAACATATTACCATGCTTAATCCTTTTGGTAATAAATTTTATTATTCTCATGCTTAATCCTTTTGTTATTATTCCCAATCTATCTTCTTTTTTCCAAGGAAATATTCGGGGAGATCCACCTGAAGGGATCAATTCTCACAGGTTTATTAGTAGAGCCTAACCCCAAGGGCGTCAAGGGAAATTGACTAGCTAACCTCCCATTAGCGAGGTGCTTTAGCGACGAGAACCCAAACAATTTAGCTAACCCTCTGTGATTTATTCCCAATATATCTACCTGCAAAATAAATTTTCCATTTATCCCTTATAATATAAAAATCATATCTAGGATCTATTCCTTATTTAGGTCCTATAAAAATTGGTATTTCCATTTTTTCTTATCTTAAACACTCTGGGTTTAGATAAAATCATCAACTTCAAACTTCATCCTCTTCATAATAACTATCCCAAATTTTAGAATTAATTTTAAATACGTATCTACTCTTTCCCCTCTTTTTAGCGAACTTTGATCAAATTAATCAGACATTTCAAACAAAAGCTCAAAAAATGTTAGTTAAGCATACCATTTTATGCCCTAATTTAGGGTTTGTGCTATGGATTAGCATTGTAACTGATGTATATATTACATCACTATGCTTTCCTTTGAGTTAAAAATATGCGCCTATAATATGTTGGTATGTCTTCTTTATAATGTTATGGGTATCCCAAAACTCTAATGTGACAAGAAAAATTCATGATGACTTTCTCAAAACTTGTTTATTTTAGCACCTTGTAGGAGAAGAAATTTATATGGAATTCCATGCTACCAAATTTCTAATTTAAAATTAAAATTAAGAGCTAAAATACTATGATCTATTTGATGATAATTTTAATTATGTTTCTAATTACTCAAAAACAAAAGCATAAAGTTGTTCATTTAATTGTCAACCCAGGTTCATATGGAACTTATGAATTGTTGTGCATTATGTGTGAGGATAATCTATTCAACTATTATTCCAGTGATAAAGTTGTAGCAAGAATTATTGATCACAAGACAAGAGTTTTAAGATACTTTTGACAAGATCACCAATATTACAAATATTAATCTAATAGGATACTATTCTGATTGCAAGAAAATTAACTAATCCAACTGGCACATGAAGCTTCTTTTTGTAACCCCCTTTTGGATGAAACAGAAATAAAAAGAAAGAAGACTAATCTATTTCAATTGGCACATGAAGCCTTTTGTTGTAACACCCAACTAGACAAAACAGAAATTGCATGAAATCTAATCTATCCTTGTTGGCACTGGAATCCTTTTATTGTAACCCACAGCTTGGAAAATAGAAATTGTAAAGTATAGCTACTTTGCAAAAAAACAAATACCACGCATTGCTGGTAAAAATGGAAATAACTAAATTGCATGGAATGTAGAAA
The DNA here is from genome assembly GCA_000404065.3 of Pinus taeda. Classification (NCBI taxonomy): domain Eukaryota; kingdom Viridiplantae; phylum Streptophyta; class Pinopsida; order Pinales; family Pinaceae; genus Pinus; species Pinus taeda. The sequence goes on along the minus strand of APFE030426837.1, from coordinate 12,919 downwards.
GTTAATTGATGACTCTATTTATGAGTATATTCCAACCCTCAACCCTATGTATAAACTCCAAACTTTGCATATAGTGTATATTAATCAAATTATAACTTTTTGCAAACTTCTACCAAATCTAAAAATACAACAACTTTTAGAATGAGGTTATAGGAGTAACTGAATCCAACCATAACAAGAAATGAAGTGCATACACAAGAATTGTTGTAACAAATTGTTAAGGATAAATATGTTCACACAAAATTTGAGATTAAAAAAATTAGAAACTATTCTATACTAAGTCACCATAGTAATTGGCTAAGGAAGGGGCCCTACCTCCTCAGATGAGGTACTGGGCGATATTTACAGTAAGGGTTGGAACTTAAATCTGCATTGAATTGAACAAAGTAAATTGTGAAGAAACAAGATAGAGTTTTTATTAATTTAAGAATAGAGTATCAAAAATTACATCCACAACTTCTCATTTTCTTCCTACCCCTTCTACTCAAGTTGAGCAAGGTTTTTATACAAGTATTAAAATTTCTTATCCCAGCAAAGGGGTTGAGGATAGCAGCGAGAATCGACAATTCTCAAGTTGTTCTCAACATCATTCTAAAATCTTGATTAAGATAGAAAGGACATACATTTGTGACTCATCATCCACATTAGTTGGTTGAGATGCTGACAAAAGGCATTGAAGAAATTATGGTCATCCAATGTGGTCCAACTATCCTAGACTAATGACCTCAAGTTGCATAGTTTTTCTTTCCCAAAAAAACACAGCATTCACTTAATGGATTGTCTATCGTAGGTGTAATAGTCATGAGTTCTAACATTGTAACAATTGGTGTGACAACAAGATAGATCAAAGGTGATAGCTACATGGTGGCGGTATAACAATAGTGGTGACCACAGGTGTTACAACAACAATAACAGGTATTACAAAAACAACTTTAGTAGGTGCTACAACAACAACAACAACAATAACATGGGTTACAAAATCACACAAGTGCTACAACAATAGAAGGTGTAACATAAACTAATTATAGGTTTTGTATCAACTACATCATATTGGTATGTGTTACAACACACTAGTAGGTATTACAACAACTACAACAGGTGTTACAACAATGTAATCAATGTGAGTTTGTAGTAACGTAACTAATGGTGTTATAGCAACTATAGCAACACATGTGATAGTACTTGTAACAACACCAACATCTATAATAGTACTTTCAGTATCCTATCCAAAATAGTGTCTCACTCTTCTTAATACTAAACATAAAAAGGCTATGTTTTCCCCTAATCACACTAGTGTGATTTCTTAAAATGATATAAATCATAGGGAAATATATCTTAGGAAACAATGGCCATTCGGGCATAGAATATATAGTGAATTTTTAAGGCACTCTATTATGTGAAGGTCATCGGTTTGAAACTTTTTGGGCAAAAATATAACCATGTTAAGGGTTAGTGTCGCCCGGGCCAAGTCCGACCCCTTAGTGATCTTGATGGCTTAGATTCCCTTGGGTTACGGTTTCTAAAGCCAAAATTTAAGCATGCAGTCATCTTAGGACACACACACGCATACACACACACACACACACACATATATATATATATATATCTTATGAAAAATGTGCCAATATTAGAAAAGGTAGGCTTCAAGGTAACTGTTATATACCCTCATGCAACCAAGTAGTCAATGTGAATCAGAGTCTCAGTAAGAGTTCTTGGAATGGAGGTTGTCAATGATGAAGTTTGTGTAACCCTAGGCATGGGCCAAGCAAAATCCTCCCTCATGTGGCCTTAGTCTCTTGCCAACACATGGGATCCCTTCTTGCTTCCATGTTGTAGTTGCTTTGGTATTATAGAGAAAGAATCCAGAACAAATGGAAATGAAATATAAGTCTATTAGGTCCCTATAATACTAGTGTAGACCATTATTGTTATTAGTGCAACCCCCTTATGCTATCGTTGTGCCCATGTAGTCCCCGTGTTGTTATTATTGTGCCCCATAGAAGCCCATTATTGTTATTGTTGTGCCCCTACAATATTATTGTTATGTAGGCTCTGATTATATTGGGACCACTTAGACTCCTATATATAGAAAGGATGTATTGTGATTTGTATCATCCAAGAATTGTTCATTTGTGTAATGTAAAGGATTTTCCCCCCTCGAAGAGGTTGATTTTGAAGTCGTTGAGCTATCTTTTCTTCTATTTTCTGAGTTGGTTTCATAACATTTGGTATCAAAGCTTCGGACTCCAGGGTTTCGCTGCTCCAAACAGGTTATCGTGGATTTTTCGATATTAATTTTTTTTCTACGAATTTTAAGAAGCTAAAAAAAACTCGTATGACCCAAAATCATTTTGAACCTTGAGTCTGAATTTCCGATCTTGTCTCGCTATATTTTCGGAGATATGGTCTGAGGAAGTTAGGGTTTTTGCAAGCTCCAAAATTCCATCTCAAACAGGTCATTGTAAAATTTTCGCTATAATTTTTTTCTACGAAGGTTTAGTCTCTGAAATTAAAACCCATTTGAGCCGAAATCGTGGTAAATCTCAAGCTCAAATTCCAGATCTTGTTTTGCTATATTTTTAGAGATACAGTCCAAGACATTTAGGGTTTCTGCAGGCTCCCAAATTACATCCCAAAAAGGTGACCTGGGGAAAATCATCATAACTTTCTCTCTGGGCATCAGATTGAAATTTCGTAAGAAGATATAGAAAGAGGACAGACTGTATTTTTCTGTGTATGTTTTTCAGGTCTGAAGGTCTAAATAATAACATGTGGAACTTCGTACAAGTTCTCTCTACTGAAAAAGTATATAAGAAAATCATCTTGGTAGATTGAGCATAACTCTTTCTTGGAGAATCCAATTTCGATCAGACTGGTGGAATTGGAAAGAGGAAGCAAAGGGCTACTACATGTCGCAATTTCAAACCTTGGAGATCCAAAATTTTAGAGATACAACAGATTCAAGGTCGAGATGCTAAAATCAAGAAAAAGAATGACTCGAATCAAGAAAATAGAAACACTTAGTAAGCAAAATTGGATGGAGGATTTGAAGAATGAGATCGAAGCTAAGATAAATAGTTTTATATGTGCCATGGAAACTAATATCGAGGGTAGGGAAGCAGATTTAAAGAAAGGCATGAAAAATATGAAGAAAGACATGGTAGATTTGAAGGAGGGCGGGACAAAGCTACTACAAGAAAGGCCTCCTAATGACGAAAAGGTAGTAGAGGAAACTCATGATGAGAAAAAAATAAATGTTAATCATGATTTCATAGAATATAACATTGGATTGAAGACCCGCCATATTCCAAAGATCAATATGAGGAAGTTTGATGGCAAGGATCCCATAACATGGATACTACAGATGGAAAAATATTTTGATCTACATTATGTGCAACTATTACAAAAGGTATGTATTGCATCTTTATATTTAGAACCAAATCAATTTTTATGGTATGAAGGGCTTTGTTCTCATAAACCACTTGTCACCTGGTCAATTTTCACGGAGGAAATGATAGCACATTATGAGGATACACAGAGCAACAGCTTCTTTAGCCAATTGATAAATCTCAAACAAAAGGGTTCACTAGCAGAGCACATTGAGGACTTCCAAAAATTGAATATAAGGTTAGATGATATTCTATAGAAGCAGAGGATTGATGTCTTCATAGGGAATTTAAAGGATAACATTCAACATGATGTTTGCCTTTGGGAACCTAATTCATTGCAGAAGGCATACAAGTTGGAAAGAAAAATTGAAAGAAAAATTATGGCAACAAGCAAGCCTACCACACATAACTATAAATATGGAAGTGTTGTTGCTCCTAACCTTTCACCACCTAGAATTTTTAGACCACAACAACTGGAAGAAACAATAGCAAAAGGGATTTGTTACAATTGTGATAGAAAATACATTAAAGGTCATAAGTGTGCTGAGAAGAAATTAATTTACATAGATGGGGAAGAGGAGCAAGAAAAGGAACAAGAAACGTCAAAAGAAGAGGATATACACCAGGAACAAATCCTAGAGAAAGAAGAAATGAATATTTCCATATCTTGTAATGCATTGAAAAGAATTACTACTCCTCAAACTCTTAAGATAGAAGGGTATATCAAGAATAAAAAGGTAACAGTGTTGATTGATTCGGGTATTACCCATAATTTTATTCATTGTAAGATAGCCAATGAACTGAATTGCTTCCTATATCCAGCACCAGAGTGTCAATTAATGGTTGCAAATGAATGAACCATAAATTTATCTAGAAAGTGCCATAATATCAAGCTATCCATGGGAGAATATGTCTTGAATAATCCAATGCTTTCCATTCCAATGGGTGGTGTGGATGTTGTACTAGGAGTTCAATGGATACAATCTTTGGGTACGATAACTTTTAATTGTCAAGAACTTTTCTTGAAATTTTTTTGGGAAGTAAAGGAGGTTGAATTAAGGGGTATCGCAGGGAAATTGGGAAAGATAATCAACTCTAGCAGGATGACAAAGCTTCTAAAGAAAGAACAACGGGGTGAAATTGCACAATTATGTTCACTAGAGGTACCCACATCAAAATCATCTATTTCTCAAGATCTCCAAAATGTTTTGGGTAATCATTCCAAGGTATTTGAGACTCCCAAAGGCCTCCTACCTATTCATGATCATGATCATGCTATTCATTTGATTCTAGGAATTGTTCCCCCAAACATCAGGCCTTACAAATATCCATATGCCCAAAAGAGTAAAATTGAATGTATGGTTGCAGAAATGCTAGAGGTTGGTATAATTCAACCTAGTCAGAGTTTTTTCTCTGCTCCAGTGGTATTGGTACACAAGAAGGATGGATCATGGTGCATGTGTTCGGATTATAGGGATCTCACCAAGCTTACTATTAAAGATAAATTTCCCATTCATGTCATTGATGAATCACATGGAGCAATTTACTTCACCAAGTTGGATCTTCGTTTAGGATATCATCAAATCATAATGAAGATTGAATACATTCCAAAAACAACATTTATAACTCATGAGGGTCATTATGAATTTTTTGTCGTTCCTTTTGGCCTTACTAATGCACCTTCTACATTCCAAGGTTTGATGAATTCCATTTTCAAACCCTTACTTAGAAAATTTGTGTTAGTATTTTTTGATAATATACTAATCTACATCAAGTCTTGGAAGGATCATGTTCAACATGTTGACAAGGTGCTCAAACTATTGGAGGAGAAACAATTATATGCAAACATCTCCAATTGTTTCTTTGGAGTACAAGAGGTGGAATATTTGGGTACTCAGTTAGCTCATAACTCATCTTATCATCCTGAATCTGATGGGAAAAATGTGATAGTGAACAAATGTTTGGAAGGATATAAACAAACACAATGGATCAAGTGGTTTCCTCTGGTTGAATGGTGGTATAACACTTCCTTCCATACTATAGCAAAAATGACCCCATTTATGGCACTTTATGGATATTATCCACCGTCCATCACATCATCTTTAAAATAAAATTCTAAGGTTCAAGCAGTGGAGGATCACATCAAGCATCAACAACAAGTTCTCAAACTCTTAAAGGATAACCTCACTTTGGCGCAGAATAGAATGAAACAACATTCATATCAACATTGCAGCTAAAGAATTTTAGATATAGGTGACTAGATATTTCTATGACTACAACCCTACAAACAAATGTCCCTCAAGCAAGCTAAGAAGGATAATAAATTATCGCCAAAGTATTATGGTTTGTATAAGGTGTTACAAAATATTGGTACTATGGCATACAAATTGGAGCTTCCTGCATCTTCCCGAGTTCACCCAATTTTCCATGTTTCATGCTTAAAGAAGGTTATAGGTGACAAGGTCCTAGCTCAATCAATATTATCAGAACTTGACGAGGAAACAAAAATCATATTTGAACCTGAAGCACTCACGCATACAAGAATCGAACAGCTAGGAAATCGATCAATTTCAGAGTATCTCATCAAGTGGAAGAACTTACCCGCTGATGTTTCCACATGGGAGGACAAGAATTTTATATAGAAGCATCCAGAGCTACTCAAGCATTGAGGACAATGCTTTTTAAAGGAGAGGGGAATGTTAGGTCCCTATAATACTAGTGTAGACCCTTATTGTTATTAGTGCAACCCCCTTATGGTATTGTTGTGCCCATGTAGTCCCCATGTTGCTATTATTGTGCCCCATAGAAGCCCACTATTGTTATTGTTGTTCCCCTACAATATTATTGTTATGTAGGCTCTGATTATATTGGGACCACTTAGACTCCTGTATATAGAAAGGAGGTATTTTCATTTGTATCATCCAAGAATTGTTCATTTGTGTAATGTAAATGAGGTTTCCCCCTCGAAGAGAATGATTTTGAAGTCGTTGAGCTATCTTTTCTTCTATTTTGTGAGCTTGTTTCATAACAAAGTCCAAGCCAATATTTCCATATATTCTTACATATTTAACATATGTGTTTAATCTTTGGAGGGTTAGTTTGAGGTTCATAAAATTAAATGCATCTCTCCTCCTTATATCTGCAGTAGCCTGGTCCCACCTCTATTTGTACCTTTCCAAGGCATCTTCCCTCAAGAAGTATATATTTCTAGTGCATTAGTTAGTAGCCTCATTTCTTGTGATATCCATAAAATTAACATGTGGGGGAAGTTGACACATCAATAATATATTTGAAGGATGGCTCTCAATTGATGAAACTTGCCTCTTACCCATAGGTTGCAATCTTGGTTCTTCTAATTGAAACATAGAGAAATTTTCCATTGAACATGATTGTTATACTGAGTGGTTTCCAGACTATATGATGGTTATATGAAACTTGTATGAACATGGTTTTTGATGGATCTGAAAAGATGAAGGTTGAAATTATTGTTTCCATGATGGTGTTGGCATTATGATACAGGTATGATATAGGTGTTGTCCTTGATGGCAACTCACTCAGATGATAGATCATAGTACAACTAGAATGATAAAAGAGGTATACGCAGGTTCGCTGTGACAATGTGTATACACGTGGGTTCACCATATACCAAGTCGCGTATACATACACATGCATGTTTATAGAAGGAAAGGCATGTACATGTTGGGAATCTAAGTTTTGTTCCATGGTATTTGGGTATTGGTCCATGGTATTTGGTCTGAAGTGTTGACCCCAGGTATTGGTTCTACGTGGTTTTGGACCATGGTATTGAGAGAGGCCTAAACCTATATAAGGAGAAGATAATTAGGCCAAGAGGGGAAAGTGTGCAAGTGATAAATATCTGATGAAGTATGAGATCTAGTATGTTAGTTGGGTTTGTGATGCTTTGCTTGATCTGAACCGAGGCACCTATGCGATTGATAAAGGTTGATGGACCGGGATCATGAAGGCTAGAATGTATTATCATTATATGGTATGAACATGAATAGATCTAAATACTAACGCATGTTTTATCCTTTATATCTTATGTTCTGGGTATATCTGAAGTTGGAAATTGTAGCAAAGGTATAAGTAATTATTTTCATATTTGTACACGAGTTCTCTCTGGTGAAAGGGCGTATACACACTGGTTTGACACAGTCAAGTAGTGTATACATTATGAGATTTGATGTTTGAGTTTGTTGTTGGTTGTAGTGGTTGTTTCAGTGTTATAGGCTCTGTTCTGTGTTCTGGTGACTGTGTTTTGATGACAGGGTTTCAATGATTGAGTTGTTGGGTGATTCAGAGTTAATGATTGTATTGCAATAGTGATTGTTTTGTATTTATGGATCCAGTCTGAAAATTTATGAAACGTGGTCCCTGGGAAGAAAGGAAGGTTTAGCCTTCTACTGAAGCTGCACTCTGCTACTAGTACATTAGCTCGTACAGGCTTAAGGGGTTGTAGCTCACCTTCCATGGAGAATCTGCGAGAATCGAGATAAGCTGATAGCCTTCATACAGGTAGAGCCTGATTACTGAGTATAAGGCTGCGACCAATACTATTTGTAAAGAAGTTTCTATTAAAGAAAGATTGGAGAAAGTTGCAGCAGGGTTATTCCACCACATTTGGTTTTCCCCTTTATGCATGGGTGTTATTGTGATGTTCTATATTGTGTGGATATGTTCTTTTTCGACCTAGTTTTATATTATTATGTTTAATTAATGTTCTGATAGCACATCATTACAGATTCACTGACTGATATCATAAGTTTACTACGTATCGTAGTTGATTAAACACAGTTGCGTATACATTGCAGGTTGCTTACTGAAGTCGCTATATGAATTGATAATTGGAAATGAAATTATTGATCTGCGTAATATTGATCCCCCCCCCCCCCTCCCTCTCAGTATTATTTCCAACAGATGGTTCAACAATCAGTTTGTTTCTCTTATTTGAAAACTAGAAGGTTGCAACTACTGCTACTAAATATTTTTCAAAATCTCCATTGAATATTGAACTTGTGTTACAACTCTTTCCATGTGAATGGATGTGATAGAGTCTAGCATTGTAAGAGATCATTGGATTACGAACCATTAATGTATGTCGTTAACCGATGTGATATGACTCACCAATGATGTCAATGAGCATAAAGGCACCTTAGTACATCTTGATGGGAAAAAATGAATATGCTGAGGTTGAGTCACCTACAAGATCTAACAATCAGGGGACATTGATGTATTCCAATTGTTGTCAACAAGAGATCCTTCCATTAATGCATGCAAGCCTCAAGGTACTAAATGAAGCATTTATTCTTGGACCAAGATAATGTGCCAAATTTGATGGGTCAAGACTTGTTTGTAGGAGGGCCTGAATATATCCCTCGATAACTAACACAATGATATACAAAAAATTGAATAATTTGTAAAGGACCAACAACATGATGCAAATATTATTGAGAACTTTGCCCGCTAGTAACTTCATTTTCAAGCAAAGTCCCTGTTTAACTCCACTAGTATATTGGTTTTCACAGTTAGACTTATTTTTATCTTTACTATTCTGCATATTTTATTTAATGTATTTTCCTCTCCTGCTTGAAAAAGGAGATTCTCCTTCAAGTATAAGAATATTTCTAGTGAAGTCATGTGCATAAAAAGATAAAAAAATATGCTTGTGCTCAGATTTGAAAAGTAAGCTTTAAATAAGATAGTAGTGCTTTTATTTTATGGTCATTTGGTACCAACATTAAATGTAGTCATAATGTTTTTGGCTCTCTTACTCATATAGTCCACTTTGGATGACTTCCTCTACTATGCCATGCAGATTCTCTGTTATCAGATGATTGGTCTCTTGAGTGTGTGATGGATTTGATGATAAGCATGTTAGAAACTCCTAAATCTTAGGTTCTAATGGCTTCTCTCCATAAAATTTAGTCCATGATTATTTGGTCTCCTTAGCAAATTGGCAAGGGTGATTAAACAAGGATTATGGATCTTCTTATGGCTCATGGAACTCTTGATCTTCTATTTCTTTCTAGAGTACATATATGTTATCAATTGATGCCAATATTTTCTCTTCCTGAGATGCACAGAGTTTTTGAACCGCTACTAGGAGTTGAGAAAGTATTTGGAGTATCATTCTTCTTCTCCCAGCAAGTTCTTGAATATTCTTGAATGTTTCTTTGTTGGTTGTTAATCCCTATCAGCACATGGATTAGCGTATGGGGGGTTCTTATAGCACATTAAAAAAAACAAAAACAAAAAAGCAAAAAAGCAATACTTTTTAAAGAAATAAATGAAATATACTAAAATAAAACAATTTCAAAGCACAATTGATCATGTGCTTGAACACTTTCATGCTATCAAGACCTATTCTGACCATTTATTTGTTCATATGAGTTAGATTTTTCCTTTCCATTAATCAAACTTAAATGAAAATAAAACAACCTTTCATAAGAGGAAACACACCATGCAATAGAATAGAAATCAAACCACAATCACAAGCTCTTAGCGTTATTGAGATTTTGTCATCAACAATTTATCTCTTCACTTTGATAGCTTAAGAATTGCTCTTGCAAATCAAAAGAAAGAAAGAAATAAACATGCTTTTACCAACACAGCATGGGCATACAAGACTCACCAAAGTGGTTGTGTGTTATGAAAGCAGCTTCAAGAAAGATAGAAAAGATAGATCAACGCCTTAGATTTCAGCCTCTTCGAGGGGGAAACCTCCTTTACATTAGATAAATGAACAATTCTTGGATGATACAAATGACAAAACCTCCTTTTTATATATAGGAGTCTAAGGAGTCACAATATAACACAACCAACCTAACAATAATAATATAAAGCCACAAAACTAACAATAGAGGGATTTTATGGGGCATAGTAATAAAAATATGGGGACAATAGGGGCACAACAATATTAATAAGGGGTACAACTATAATAGTAATGGGGTAATCACTAGTATTAT
>APFE030426835.1:0-22886 GCA_000404065.3 Pinus taeda | reverse complement strand
TCATTAGGTGTTAGCCACTGAACCTTACCCATCACATGCAGCAATTCACTCTCATCATTAGATTTGTTAGGGGTCTTTGTACGCACTCTTTTCAAATTTCAAAAAGAAAAGGTAAGGGTGAATTGGTCTTGGTCATTTTTTGTGTTCCCTTCATGCATAAGAAGAACTTGGAAAACTTAGGGTCAGCATACATCATAGTTCTTTGAAGGCTCAAGCGAGGCAATTCTCCATTTCAACTCAAGCGAGGCAGTGTTCAAACTAAAACAGGGCAAGTTTTTCCAAGTCTCCTTTACAGGGATTTCAAAGGAGAAATGTCAGAAGAAAGAAGAAATTGAAGCTTGCCAATATTGAGATTGCCAAACTTAAGAAAGGGGCAAGGAAACATGCAGTTGAGATAGCCAACTTCAAAAAAATGAAGGCCCTGTGGGAACATGAAGGAAATTAAAAACCTCAAGTAGTGAGCAGAAAGGCCCAATACTTCACCTAGACTGTCCCTACCATTAAAGAGGCAAGATACATCATATGGATTAATGACAGGCTTAGAACCAATATCAGAGTAATGAAAAGGAAAATTGAGGACCGGAGATTCAACTGAGAAAATCTGGAGGACAGCCTCAGCACAAAGCAATAGGGCAGTAAGTGATGAAACCTTAACACAATTTTGATTGAAGCTAGGACATTAATTTTTGAAGTTGTTTTATGGATGGGTAATCTCAAGTATATGTGAAATATTGGAATAAGGAAACAGCTGAGAGGAATCCTAAGGAGGAATTTGGAAAAAACTATTGTAGGTAACATGCAATACACAACAGTTTCGTAGCGCACTATGAAACTGCTATAGGTGCATTTTTGCTCCTTTTGATCAATCTTCAAAGGAAAGAAGGGGATATTTTTGAAAGAGGATGCTGCTGGAGAATATGAGGAGGGAATTTGAGAAGGTTTAAAGCCCAACTAAATAAAAAATTCACAAAATGAAAAATGTTTGCAAGAACAAAGTTTTGTGCTACGAAATCACTAAAGCAACCTTTTTCAGCAAAAAAACTATTTTAAGTAGTCAACTTCCAGGAAGTCTCTTGAGCAACTGAAAGCATATTTTGGAAAACTGGAAGAGATTCGTCTTCCTAACATACCTATATACAAAAATGTCTTTCATCTTCTTCAAATTCATTATGATCTAGGAGAAGTTGATGACTCAAATTGCGCTGCGAAACTGCTGTAGGAGTAGTTTTTCAGAAATCACAATTTTCCATTTTACACCTGATATTCAAAGATAGTTTCTAGGCAACAGGAAAGGTATTGAAAAAAAGCAAGAGAGGATTTGGTTTAGTACAAAGTTTCCTAGAAAATCCTCCTTCAATTTTTCAAAATAATTTTTTTATGAGGAGATAAAAGTTCTGTCCCAACACCTATTTTTCAGCCAGAACAAAGCAGGGGATAGTTTCCTAGTTTTTCAGGGTAGATAAAGGAGAAGCTATTGAAGGCTAGCTGGGGGGGTATGGAAATCATCAAGGTAAAATTTATGGAGGAGGAGCTATTAATATCAAATTTAATTCATATTTTAGGTTGTTACTATCATAAAAGGAGTTGTACTCCTAATTGTACTAGGACTCTAGGACTGTTAGTTAACTGTCTCTTGTAATTAATAGTCTGTTTTAGGTATGAGTCAGTGTCAAGTCAAGAAAATTCGAATTCCCCTCATGTTGGAGGAAGGAATATAAGATTTAAGTGAAAAACCTATAAAGGACAATAGGTGGAATGCCTCAAGGATTGGAAATTTTGGATAAAAACACTCATATTGTGTCACTGTGGAAGACTATGTTTTTATGTAATAAGGAGTTTGGCTTTACTACTCAGGATTCAGAAGAGAGTTCAATGCTTGATTGTCTTATGGTTGTCCTCATTTCCTCATTTGTAGTGGTATGAATGTATGTTACTTAGAACTCATTGGCAATGCTCTAACTTCCTTCATGCATTTGTAGACTGTGTTTCCTACATGTTCTTATGTGTTGTTGATATATTGAACTCTTGATGCCCTGGCCTCCATGTTAAGCTAATATTGTTGTCATACTAAACATTTTCTAACTCCATAAGCCCAATGGATGTTTATTTATTGTGTTCAACCATTCCTACTCTTTACTTGTTTCATAGAGTTAGTCATCTAATCTTTTACTAAAATCTTTAACCTAGTGAGAGAGCCCTCTCAAGCTGGGGAGGCTAAGCCTCAGCCAAAAGTTGGTTTGAAATAGTTACTCAAGGTCTCCCTGGTCAGTAGCCTATCAGGAAAAGGTTTTGTGATAACACCTTGCTAGGGCCACATTCTACTAATGCTCCTCACTCTTCTGAGTCCTACTACTACTGACACTAACAAGACTAATTCTAAGCTCCTCCTGAGTGAAATCACTCCATAATCGATCCCAGCTCAATAAGGTGTCTTGTCAAATAATGAATTGAACAAAGACATCCCATTGCTTCATAATGCCATTCAGGGTTATACACACCATCTCATCATTATTTGGTTTATCTTACACTACAATTACATTATCTTTTACCAATATAAGCAACACCAATGTCTCAACACCTTTTTTTCCTTGACCATATCCCTCACAAGGTCACACTGAACATCAATGTGATTTGTCTTTAAATGATAAGCAAGGTTCTTTGCCAAGAAAGTTTCACTTTGGCTATCACAGTATATCCTTATAGCTCATTGAACTAACCCCATACTTGAACACAATCTATGCAACCAAGTTTCTTTCTTTCTTACATGAATGGTTGTCATGTAATCTGCCTCTGTAGTTGAAAGTGCCACTACAAGTTGTCTCTTGCTCATCCAACTGAATGCACCTCCAAATAGGTTGAACACATACCTACTTGTAGATCTTCGATGATCCAAATCTCTAGTCCAGTCTACATCAACAAAACCATAGATGTCCAAAAATTTGTCCAATCATGGTCTTCCTTGGTAGCACATACCGTAATCACTAGTGCCATGCAAATACCTGAAAATCCGCTTCACTATTGTCCAATTCTCCTTCCTTGGTTTTTACATAAACCTGCTCAATACTCCCACTGCATGTGCAATGTCTGGTCTAGTAAAAACCATTTCATGCATCAAGCTATCAACTGCACTTGCATATGGAACATGAGACATGTCCTCTTCCTCTTCTTGTGTCTTGCGACACTGTTCAACACATAACTTTACACCTATGGGAATAGGAACCTTCACCAGTTTACTATCAAGAATCATTAGGGAAATTTTGAGGTCTAAAATGGGCATCCTAAGGAAATTATAAAATACTAGTGGAAAGAATAAAATAAGATTAGATTTCATTTTCAAATTTTAGAGGGAAAAAAGAAAAAACTATTTTTTCAACTTGTATTTTCAACTTATCTCCCTATGGGTTTACTCAAATTTCAAGCAACAATACGTGTTGGATGAAAATTGTGATTCTTCATCCAAGGAGTACCCATGTTGCATACTTTTGTTGAACACTTCTACATGTAAAATGAGAAATACATGAAATACGTAATTGCAATCACATTTTTTCATGTATTTATCATTTTTCCTGTAACAGGGTCCATCGAAAGTATGCAACATGGGTACTCCTTGGATGAGGACTCAAATTTTTCATTCAATGAGTACTCCCACTCGAAATTTGAGTAAAACCTTAGGGAGATAAGTTGAAAATATGAGTTGAAAAAGTAGTTCTATTATTTTATTAATTTTTAACTTTTTACTTTTTTACTCCAAAAATGGTGAATCATCCCCCATGGTTGACATTACCATATTGAATCCTATTGGTTCTTATAAAGTTTATTTTGGATGTACATTTTTCTTAGGAGGCTCATTTTAGACCTCAAAATGCCCCTAATGATTAAACTTCCGGAATATTGTCTCAACATACTTCCTCTGGTTTAAGCAGAGCTTCCTTTTTGCCCGACCACGTTTAATTTCCATGCCCAAAATATAGTTTGTTTCACAAAGATCCTTCATGCTGAGTTTGGAGGAAAACTAGGTCTTCAAATCCTTGATAACTTCTTTGTCATTTCCAATCAGCAACATATCATCCACATTCAAGACTAGATAAATAACACGGCCACCAATTAATTTAAAAAAACACACAGTGATCTGCTTTACTTCTAGTGAAGCAAAGTCCCCATATAAATGTATCAAATTTATGATACCACATCCTTGGTGACCATTTTAACCCATACAAAGACTTTTTTAACCTGCATACGAATTCTTTCTTACCCTTCACCACAAAGCCTTAAGGTTGCTTCATGTAGATCTCTTCTTCCAGATCCCCATGAAGAAATGTTGTCTTCACATCCATATGTTCTACCTCAAAATCAAAAGCAACAACAACAAATAAAAGTAATCTAATAGAAGCTACCTTGGTAACAGGAGAAAAAATATCGCCAAAATCAATCTTTGACACTTGGAAATAACCTTTTGCTACCAACCGAGATTTGTATTTCTCCACCTTTCCTTTTCCATTTATCTTCTTCTTAAACACCAATTTACTGCCAATGGGTTTCCTTCCAGTCGATAACTCCACTAGATCGCAAGCCTCATTTTTGTGCAAATATGCCATTTCATCAACCATCGCCTCTTTCCATAGTTTTCCATCCTCTGAATCTACTGCTTCCCTCACAATTTTGGAATCATCATTAGTAATAGATAAAGAAAATTTTGAACAGAAAACAGATGGACTATACCTTTCTGGTTGCCTTCTTTCTTGAACTGATCTTCTCACAACTGGAGTTTGTGGCTCTTCATCTTCTGATTCCTCTTCTATTATAGAGTTTGATTCTTCCTCCTTTGGCTCAAACTCTAGCTTCTCAGGTTCCTTTAGTAGGACTTCATGTTTAATAACATCTTTCATGTCTCTAAACACCACATCTCGACTGTACGCAACCTTCCTCATTTCTGGGTTCCAAAGCTTATAACCTTTTAAACCATCCTTATACCCAATAAAGATGCACTTTTCATATTTACTATCCAACTTTGTTCTTTTCCGTGACCAAATATTCTAGCCTTCCTGTCATCCCCTAAGATGACATCACCACCATTAGAGTGGGGTAGTCGTGGAAAGAATGTAACACAACCCCAAAGAGTCAACCAGACAAGACAACACTAAGACTTAGACGGATGTGGAAAGACCAACTAGGCAACATACTTCTAGCGATATTTGGTGACGAACTGTTGCCAAGCTTGGTAGTGTGCAATGATGTCCGTGTACTGTGTGGTGACATATTTTTGGAAAGGAACTCTTACATCCATCGCTTCTAGGTATACTGATCTGGGCTCTATCCAATTCGTCCTGTAACATGAAAAAAATAGTCTTGTGTGCGGTTTGACTGACGACATACCTCTACATGTTCTCTGTGTTGATATGCAAGTCTATTCCGACAATCGTGCGCATCAATTGCTCGAAGTACTTGTCAATCTCCAGTCGAACTTGGTTCTTCTCTCTAGCCTCTTTGATTATTCTGATAGATGGGATCATGTGCATCCTCATGATGACATCCAAACTCCTAAACAACTATGTATATGAAGCCTCAACACTAGTGATGAGCAGCGGGAGTTTCTCATAGTTCCAAGTCTGACTCCTTTCACATTGTCATCTCTTCACCTCAATCTCCAAAGCTACTTTATCCACAGGTGGATCTTCTTTAAACTTGTAGCTTTTCTTTGCCTCTTCACTCCCGGAAATATTCCTCTTTCCTTTTGTCTTACACAGGTCTTCTACTCACTAGTGTTGTGGTTGTTTTTCCCTATGGTTCTTAGAGATAGAGAGATGCTCATGGAAAGAAAATTTCAGCTGAAAAACACAAAGAAACTCAAGGATCGATCATGCAAAAAATATTGGCTTGCTGAGGACTGGAACTGCACAATGTGTAGTTCAGTCCAGCTTTATTTCTTGTTGGGACTGCACATTATGCAATCCTAAGGACAAGACTAGGCACTGTCTCCCATAACTGCACAGAGCATAGCCGAGAATCCAGTGATAGGAAACCTCTACACAATTCCTAGAGCCAACGTAGAGCCTTGAGTCCCAAGAATGCATAATGCATGTTTGGCAAGGAAATATCTGGGCCAAGTGGATCTGACCAAGGGCGATTTGAAAACAAGTGGGACTGAATGCATGTGCAAATATGTGCAGATCTGAGTGAATGGACATCCATGCAATCATAACAATTGCAACAATCAGTCAAATAGAAGAAAAATGAAGCTCATGAAGCGAGTCACCACAACAACGACCGTTAGTACAGAAATAGGGTCATGAATGTGACTCCCAATGCTAAAAATAGATCCCTATTTTTAGGGATTCTTTTTGCTTTTAGCATTTTTTATTTTTTAGAAAAGGCTGCCTTGCATGCTGTTGGTTGCTAAATTTTCCCACTTTTTACCCACCTTTTTATCCCTTTCCTGTACTCATTTCATTTTCTTGTTGGTCGATTTTTATTATAAATAGCAAAGGTATACCTATTGTCATGTCTTTTTGAATTGTTAATCGATGAAGTGTAGTCGTAGGGGATTATTGCCTAAAGAGAATTGCTAAGTTAAGTTTCTTTGCAAATTTGAAGGAATGATGATCAAGACTATGATTCAACATATAATGAATATCAAGCTGGTAGTGTTATCTTTAGATATTAGTTGCAATGGTGGTTCAACTTATCGACCAGCACAAGTGCTATCTTTATATTCTGTTATATATCAAGAATTGCTATGCATTTGTAGGCAAATAGCTTCCACAATCTTAGGCACTATTAGTTGTTAAATGAAATGTATAAGTAGTGTTACAAGGCTGGGAAAGCCACCACTAAGAGACACACGAGAATTCTGAGTTGTAACAACAGACTTATGTAATCTTATTTTCATTAATAAAGATTCTAATATTCTGAGAATTTTATAGTTCTTGACCTTACCACAACCCTGATAAGGGAGTTGGGCCCACTCTCCTGACCATACACTTTTCGACTAGCTGTGTGCGTAGGTTTATTTTTGTTGTGTTATTCCTTGTTGTGCAATGATTTTAGTATGTTGTTGTGTCTTAACTTGTTGTTACTCTGATTGTTGTTACAGTTATTACTTGTTGTTACACATTGTTATGTTATGATTGAATGTTCAATGTTGGGTAGGGAAAGGGTGGCCTACATATACCTTGCATGATAGCCTTGAAATAACCAGTCGAGCCCTGGGTTGACAATTAATGTGGAATTGGGTGAATTATATTATTCATATATGAATGCCAACATTTTGGCATCATTTATGGGGAGGCTATCGAAGGCGCAAAAATATGACCAGTATTGACCATAGGATCTATTGTACCTTAAGAAACCAATTTCCTAGCTGTGTAGAAGTTGTGCTTAAGACATTAATGTTTATAATTATTATCACTTGTTTGTCACTTAATTGTATGTTGTATTCTCAAATGAAGGACCTGAAAGACTTGGTTTTAAACCCTCAATACTTAGGTGACATGAAAATCACAAAATGCCATTTGATTCATGAATATAAATGATGAATGAAGAAAGCTTGAAGAAGTCATAGACAACATGTTGTTTTCCACAGAATCTACTATCTGTGACACTTGAAGAAGTTAAGGATAATATGTTGTCTTACACAGAAACTACTATATGTAACCTAGATGAATTGTAGAGGTGGGAACTTCAAGTATAGGAGTCATAGACAATATGTTGTTTTACACAGAATCTACTATCTGTGACACTTGGAGAAGTTAAAGATAATATGTTGCCTTACACAAAAACTACTATTTGTAACTTAGGAGAATTGCAGAGGTGTGAACTTCAAGTATAAGAGCGCTCTTTTAAGGGATTTTAACTTCATTTACATAAGAAAATAAAGACCTGTAGCTTCATTACCATACTTAAAGGAAGAAAACATTTGATGACACATAACAAAGAAGTCACAAAATCATACCCAACAATGTATGGAAAACTTCTGATTCTTCATTAATCAACAGTTATATCAGGAATATAGTGGCCTAGTCTCCAAGTTCTCCAAAGTTTCGAACCCCTTCTCTGTAAACTTTCCTATTTTTATACATTATGAGACAGTTGGTAATCACCAAAATTGTCAAACTACATAACTATCCTCTAACTACTTTGAAGTAAATATCATTACAAAATATTACACTTGAGGGTAAAAACACCTCACTCATTTCAAGAAAACAAGATAATAAGAAGTAAGAGAAAACAGAGAATGATGAGAAATTGTTGCTCGCTGTTAGAATCTATAGGTTGAGCCTGTGGTTCTACTGATGGCTGAGCATTAATGGAGTAGTGGATGAAGTGGTGGGGTATGGTGAGTGACGTGGGAAATTAACAGATGAAAGCGGTGGAAGATGTGGAATGAGCGACGTGGGGAGAAAGGCTTTGGGAGCTCACTGTGGGGGTAAAGAATGTACGGGTGCTTGAATGAGGTTGAACCCTTGTAGTAATTTCTAGCCACACATTTCAGTCAACTATGCTAACCATGGTCAACTGCTGGGGTTGAGCTTTAATTAATCTTTGTGTTCATTGCTTCCCCGTAGCGCACCTCAACGTACTTATCAAGCTATCGCTTGATCGTGCCTCTTGAATCTGCATGACCTTTAGACAATGGATCGGTTATTACAGAACTCAAAAGAATTAACACTCTAGTTCATAAACCTGTTGCATCCGCCTTTTCAATGCCACTTTGACTCCCATACGTACCTGATAGGAAATAAAAACTGCAGTTAATAATTTATTGGGTCTAATTTTAAGGACAAAACCTGATTACTTTCCGACCCGATATCTGTCAGTGTCATACGGACCTGATATCCAACCTGATAGCCATTGGATCTTGTCTCTTTCGATGGATGACTGAGATTGGCCCAGACTTCAGCGAATTAAACTATATTTGATACGCCATCATATCCGATTTCTGAAATAACATTCATTCTAGTTACCCACGCAATTGTCGTCAGATATGTGGCCTGTTGATTGGATGGCCGAGATGTTCTTGTGGGTTTATCACTTTCAAAAGCCATTAATAATATAAAATCAACCATTTCTTTCATATTTTTTATTTTTCCTTCATTTTGTGATGAAACTGAAAAATAAAACTTAAATAACAATAGATGCTACAACATCTGGCTCCACCTAGGGATAGTGCTTTTGCCACAGAAGCACTAAGAACTGCAAATCAGTGCCTTCACCTCAGGCATGGAGTCATATATTGTTTAACCAATTCAAATTCTATGGCATTTTTACACTAAATTCACTCTGGTATCTACAATGATAGGATGCTTATGCTTCAAAACTAGAAGTAATGCTTGAGGTACTGCCCATTGACAGGCAGTTGTAGAGTTTCACCATCAAGATTCTATGCAGTAATTTTCTTAAGGATTCTCATCAAAGTTTTTTTAGTGGATTCAGCCAATCCATTTCCATGTGGATAATAAGTAGTTAAATAAGATAAAATGGCATTATACTTCTAACAAAATGCAACAAACTTACTTGAAATGAACACTTGAGCATTGTCTGTTATGAATTTGACAGCGCATCCAAGTCTGTTAAACATGCTTTCCTCATATGTCTTGAGATCCTCATAGGACCAAGCCAAATCATCATTGTATTTCTTGAAAGGCTTAATATATCTCTCCTTATAAAGTGAAACTTCCTTGAATAATTTGACCAGATTGGGCTCCTTCTTGGTTCCAATATTGTGATATTGCATTTGTTCATCTTGTGAAAGGAAACCATCACCTGTTCCTTCTTTAGAATAGGCTCCATAAAAGAAGCACTTCCACACCCCTTTTGTTTGCAGCTCTGTATTTACACAAGCTGAAGTAAGCTACCTCTGGTTATCTTCAGCTAATTCTGCATTGCCATGCAACATCAAGCAAGAAAAGTCATATTTTTCCTAGCCATATATAGGTGAATTACTTGCTTCATTATTTGTGATTGTTCTAATAAATCCTGTCTCTGTACAACCTCCTTTCTTCTCCACCAAAAATTGGTATGACAACATAAGAAAAATTTAGTTTCAAAACACCACCCAATTTAGCCCCCCGTGACCTAGATAGTAACATTCCAAACCTACAGGGATACCTCCTACCACTACATCCATTACCAAACTTTTGGCTGGAATCTAGGCTAGTGACACCACCATATCTTTAATGCCCCCTAGACACTTGACTTTATGTGAATCAAAAGACTACAAGTCTCTGTAAGGTTTAGTAACTTGTAGGTTTAGCTGTTTCATCACTGATAATGGCATAAGGTTATGTGAGGCTCCTGAATCAAACATACAATTGTGTAAGAGTAAATCATGAACCAATAAAGAATCTACCTCCTCCACATGTGAACCAAAAACAACTACTGGTTTATCTTCTTGCAAATTCACAATGTCATTTATATTCACATTCTGAGATGGATTGATAAAATTTGTAATTTCTCTTTGATAAGCTGGTGTTTTGACT
Source organism: Pinus taeda (assembly GCA_000404065.3). Taxonomy (NCBI): domain Eukaryota; kingdom Viridiplantae; phylum Streptophyta; class Pinopsida; order Pinales; family Pinaceae; genus Pinus; species Pinus taeda. Next base: position 12,411 of record APFE030426835.1, on the reverse strand, counting down.
AACTCTGTAAGGGGCACTTGAATTCTAATTTTTTCTAATTCTTTAGTTAAAATGAACACATGACCCTGTTTAGTGTTATTTTCATCTTCATCTTCACTTCTCTTCATGACTAAAATCTCTTGTGGAATGGAAACAAGTTTTTCTAAAAGAATTTTTTCACTTTTGTCTTGAGAAGACTCACCTTGAAGCATTTGAGTCTTGCTACTTGTATTCTATTGCTTCTTTCCTTTATTCAATTGTTTTGCAAGTTGTGGTTCTTATTCTTGTGGAGTCACCTTTTGTAAGGGAGCTAGAACTTACTGCTCACCTTCATCTTCTTGACTTCTAGATCTTTTCCTTGATCTCAAGTCATATTTATTATGTAGTTTTGCCTGCATAAAATCAAAAAATCGCTTACAATAGTCATCAATTTCATTATCATCATAGATGACATCTGTTTCACTATATTCTCCTCCCTCAACATCTATTTCATCTTCATCTACTGCATATAATGTGAAAATATGGTCATCATGATCCTTGGATGCTCTGGTACTCCATCAGGATCTGCCTCTATATACAATGGTGCTTGGATCTAATCTTGATCTTTTCTCTCCCCCTGTAAAATTTGCAGAGGGTGTCTTCTATATTAAGGATTAAAATTTCTATTTTTTGTACTTGTCTTTGAGAATTCTTACTCCCTAATTCCAATTTAAATGATTTATTAGACAAATTTCTAATTACATTATTCATATCCTCTAATGTTTGATCTTGAGAGAATTCTACTTTAGTCTTTCCCCTATCTTGGATAGGTTGTGCATCTAGTGTTTTACCTGCAGCCACCAGATTTTCTTCTATATCTAATGCATCTGATTGGATCTAATCAATGGTTGGGGATCTCCTCTCCCCCAATGTGAATCCAAAATTTGACTCAAAAGCCCCTGCAAAAGTTATCTTTGCACCAGCAGGGGAGGGCTTAATCTCCACTGGAAGACTATTGTACAATTTATTAAATCTTCTGACAAATTCAACTATAGTTTCATCAGGTTTCTTCTTTATAGCATTAAACCCTATGAGTGAATACCCATTGTCTTTTTTTTCTCCCCATCTCTGGGTGAACAGGCGCTCCATCTCTTCCCATGTTGTAATAGAGTTATTAGGAAGCCCTTTAAACCATTTTCTTGCTTCTCCATCCAAGGATTGGAAAAAAGGTGTTAGAACAACATCCAGGTGTTCAACATTTAGGATTCCTGTGAAATTACAAAATACCGATATATGATTCTCTGTTGTTTGTTCATCCTCCCCTGTGAAACGAGGAAGAATCTTCAAGTATTCTTGTGGCATTTGGTTCAACTGTTGTGGAAATTGAATAGGTGCATACCAATTCATAAAAAATGCAGGTGCTGCCATATTTTCCCCTGAATTTACTGAACCTTGATTACCAGAAAAAGTGGAACCTGACTGAGGAGTAAATGGAGTGTGCAAATGTGGTAATGTAGTTATAGGTTCAGGCTGAATAACTATAGCATATACTAAAAAAGAAACAGACTCTAAAGACTGTTCCTGACAGTTGGGTTCTTGAAATGAATTGGATGTAGAAGGTGACTCTTGGTCAATAAAAGATGAATGTGAAAGATGTGATGAACTGTTGCCTAGTGCAAACAGTGTAGGACTTGGTGTAAGTGGAGTTTTAGGCCTTCCAACCCTCTTGGAAACTATCCTCTCAGGCTCTGAAAGGAATTGAACTTTCTGCTATGAGGTATCTGACCTTGTATGGGGTATCTTTGGAGCCAAAGTTATTGCTTTTGTTCAAAATAGCCAAATATTTCCTCCTCACTGAACAACTAGAGGAAAATATTGAAAACCCAGGGAAAGGTGTTCTTGTCTTCTCTCCCCGGCAATGGCGCCAATTAATGTTGTACCTTAAGAAACCAATTTCCTGGCTATGTAGAAATTTTTCTTAAGACATTAATGTTTATAATTATTGTCACTTGTTTGTCACTTAATTGTATGTTGTATTCTCAAATGAAGGACCTGAAAGACTTGGTTTTAAACCCTCAATACTTAGGTGACATGAAAATATCAGAATGCCATTTGATTGCTAAATATAAATGATGAATGAAGAAAGCTTGAAGAAGTCATCGACAATATGTTGTTTTACACAGAATCTACTATCTGTGACACTTGGAGAAGTTAAGGATAATATGTTGTCTTACACAAAAACTATTGTCTGTAACTTAGAAGAATTGTAGAGGTGGGAACTTCAAGTATAGGAGTCATAGACAATATGTTGTTTTACACAAAATATACTATATGTGACACTTGGAGAAGTTAAATATAATATTTTGTCTTACACAGAAACTACTACCTGTAACTTAGGAGAATTGCAGAGGTGGGAACTTCAAGTATAGGAGCGCTCTTTTAAGGGATTTTACCTTCATTTACATAAGAAAATAAAGACCCGCAGCTTCATTACCATACTTAAAGGAAGAAAACATTTGATGACACATAACAGAGAAGTCACAAAACCATACCCAAAAATGTATGGAAAACTTCTGATTCTTCCTTAATCATCAGTTGTATCAGGAATATAGTGGCCTAGTCTCCAAGTTCTCCAAAGTTTCGAACCCCTTCTCCATAAACTTTCCTCTTATTATACATTATGAGACAGTTGGTGATCACCAAAACTGTCAAACTACCTAACTATCCTCTAACTGCTTTGAAGTAAAGATCATTACAAAATGTTACACTTGAGGGTAAAATCACCTCACTCATTTCAAGAAAACAAGATAATAAGGAGTAATAGAAATTAGAGAATGATGGGGGATTGTTGCTCGCTGTTAGAATCTATAGCTTGGGCCTGTGGTTCTATTGATGGCCGAGCATTAATGGAGTAGTGGATGAAGTGGCGGGGGATGGTGAGTGATGTGGGCAATTAACAGATGAAAGTGGTGGAAGATGTGGAATGAGCGACGTGGGGCGGAAGGCTTTGGGAGCTCACTGTGGGGGTAAAGAATGTACGAGAGCTTCAACGAGGTTGAACCCTCGCAGTAATTTTTGGCCACACATTTCAGTCAGCCATGCTAATGTCACGGTCAACTGCGGGGGTTGAGCTTTAATTAATATTCGTGCTCATTACTTCCCTGCAGCACACCTCAATGTACTTATCAAGCTATCACTTGATCCTGCCTCTTCAACCTACATGACCTTTAGACAATGGATCGATTATTACAGAACTCAAAAGAATTAACACTCTGGTTCATAAACCTGTCGCGTCCGCCTTTTCAACGCCCCTTTGACTCCCATACGGACCCAATAGGAAATAAAAACTACCAGTTAATAATTTATTGGGTCTGATTTTAAGGACAAAACCCGATTACTTTCTGACCCGATATCCATCGGTGTCATACAGACCTGATATCCGACCTGATATCCACCGGATCTTGTCTCTTTCGATGGACGGCTGAGATTGGCCCAGAGTTTAGCGAATTACACTGTGTTTGATACACCATCGCGTCCAATTTCTGAAATAACTTTCGTTCTAGTTACCCATGCGATTGTCGTTGGATCTGTGGCCTGTTGTTCAGATGACCTAGATCTTCTCGCCGTTTTATCACTTTCAAAATCCATTAATAATATAAAATCAGCCATTTCTTTCATATTTTTATTTTTCTTTCATTTTGTGATAAAACTGAAAATAAAACTTAAATAACAATGGATGCTACAACAGGATCACTCTCTCATCCTGGGGAGGGAAGCTCTTCGGCCTGCTCCAGGTCTTGAGAATTAGATTGTTTTATTTTTTTCATAGAAACTGCTCTCTCGTCCTGGAAAGGGAAGTTTTTTTTCCATGTTGTTTCAGGTCCTGATCTTAGATTATGTAGTTTTTTTATTTTCCTTCTTTTTCTTTCTTTTTAGGGGCCATTCACTTATCTCAGGGAAGGAATTTTTCACTTTGCTTCAGGTCTTTAGCTTTCAATTTGATTGAATTTTTTCCTTTTATTTTCTGATTGCATGAACATAGATGAAAATAAAAGGGGCACAAGAAGACCCCGAAAAAGAGGAAGGAAAGATCTAGGCAAATTATCTATATCCAAGAAATCATTTCAAAAGCTGAATTAGGAGCATCGTTGTGAGCTACTGTTAAGGTGAGATCTCATACGAGATCTAGAGGGTAGTTTGTTTCACAACCAGAACCTCTCCCAATAGCATAAGAAAAATTTAGGGAAGAAGTAGAAAGTAGAGGATCAGGGGAACTAAACATTGTGAGTTGAGAAAAAGAAGAAGAGTTGAGGGAATTTAGTGCACCATTTGATCAAGGAAGTGTTGTTAAACATAATCAACCACGCATTATAGAAAACCAGAACCTGTTGACGTTCCAATTGAATATTGGAAGATATTCATGGCTCCTGTAACTTCTTCGATTGAGTTCCCAATTGGGTATTTCAGGGGTGATGCACCTATGAAGCCTATTCCTTTGACAACATTACCTAACTTTCATGGTATTTCTTATGAAGACCCAAGCACATTCCTGTTTGAATTCGACGTTTTCTATCAAGGGTATGACTATATTTCTGATGCCCAGAAATTGAAGATATTCCCTACCACTTTGAAGGGGACAACTTTGAGATAGTTCATGGGTTTAGGGGGGAAATCTATTGCTACATGGGATGATATGAAGACAATTTTCCTCGAAAAGTATCGAGACTACTCCAAATCCTGAGATGTTAAGAAAGAAATCTTTAAGATTATGCAGAAAGAGCATGAAAACATGGAGGACTTTGTGGAATGTTTCAAATATAGTTTGCATAGATCAGGCCATAGTGATCTGGATAAGGACATCTTGAAGATAATTTTTCTCCAGGCACTGAGGGAGGAACCTTTGGAACTTTTGAACATAGTAGGAAACAGAGATATATCAAAGGAATAATTCAACACCATCTGCAAATTGTGCATTAATTTTTCACGTGGAGCTGTGAGGCATAGGTAGGGGATCTGAACCCTCAAGAAATCCAACGATGGAGTTACAAAAGCAGAAATTGGAAACTTGGTGGAAAACTTGAGGAATGATATCTTGAGCGCACTATCCTCACAACTAGACGTTTTACAGGAAAAACAGAAGCAGATGGAAATAGAGAAGACTATGTCCATTTTCTTCCCTCAATGCAAGAAGAATAATCCACTAAAGGAATGTCCATTGAATATTGTCGAGACCTGTGTGATCTGTGAACAAAGTAATTCAACTAGCACCTGTCCATATCTTCCTAGGCTCAAGGCAGTTTTTCAGGGAGAAAATGAAGAGGTAGATCAAATGTACTTCATGGGAGAAAGGAAACCATGGCAACCACGACCACAGAACATGAATCAAAGTATGCCTCAAGACCTCTCTTAGTATTTTAATAATTTAATTTTTGGACCTCAGTCTGTACCATTTTCTCCTTCATGGTCGTAGTCCTGTCAATATTGAATGCCCTGGAAACCATGGTTCCCTCAGTCTTGTCCAACTCCTTTATGGTCCCAGAATTGATGTGGACATCCTCGTCCTTCAGGATATTTCTCCCACCATATGCCACAACAGCAGTAACAACTGCCCTCTAATTCCTCCACCAGTAATCCTCCTCTTTGTCCACAACTTCCTGTTCAATCCAACCCAAATGCAAACAGGGGTCTCAACAGGTTGAGACACTCAACCTTCCTGCATACAGTATTACCACCACGGAATGTAATGAATTAAATATCCAATCCAGTCAGGTGGTAAACACTCAGACTTCACCAATAATTGTTGAACATATTGATGATGAAGTCCCAGAACAAGAACCTAGGAATTCTGCTAGAACAACTGGGGATGAGTCAACACAAACTCCTATAGAACAAAATCCCCTACTCAAACAATTGTTCCTAGAGGATGTTAGACTGGTCCACCTTATCCTTGAGAAAACAAAGTCATCGTCCTGAATTTGACTTTTTAGGGGAATTGCAAAATTTATTTGTGAGAATCTCATTGCTTTAGGCTATGAGGGATGTTTCGATTTATGACAAAACGATAAAATACTATTGCTCTACGAAACCTGGAAGAAAACCAAAGGATACACTCATTATTCACGTTATGGGAAAATTATCAGACATAATGTTGGGGAAGCTTACACATGTTAAGTGTGGGGATCCAGGGAACCTGATTCTTACAATACAGATTAATGGGGTTGATATCCCAAATGTGTTGTTAGACTTGGGGACATCAATTACCTTGGCCCTGCGAAACCTTAAACCTACTCCCACTATCCTAGAGTTGACAGATCGGTCTACTATAATACCGTTAGGGAAGTTGGAAGATAACCATTTCAGTAGCCTCATGGCAGTACCATGACAACATTTTGGTATTACACACTTAATCCATAGCCTGTGGGAATCCTTTGATTTTAGGAAGACCGTGGATTGCATCCCCAGATGCTTACATTGGGTGTCGGTAAATAAATATGGTAATATCCAATGGGGAAGTTATAAAGAATATTATCATTTATCCCCCTACAAAACCGAGTTCACCAGATAAACTAGGATTTACCTCAGTACAAAAATATCTACCTACGAAAGGGCTTGAACCTGAAAACAAAGAAATTATACCAATTCTTACTATTGGGAGGCCCTCTATTTTAAGGATGAAACGAAATATGATGCCATTAGTACCTTTCTCAACAACCCCAACTTCATTTCTGATTCAACTCGCCAGCTATTAGAATATATTATGAGTTGCAATGTTCAGGAAGCCATTGAACGAGAGACTGAAGTTGAAAATGTTCCTGTAATTGTACCCCATAACAATGTTCTTATATAAATTGAACCAGAGAAGATGTTGAACGTTAATCCCGACCTTCACCTTCCTAGTCAAAATGATTACTTAAAGTCCTTCATAAATAGAAAGAATCCTTTGCTTGGGAATATGCAGATATAAAAGGAATCCCTACTGACTTATGTACTCATCACATATAAATTAAAGAAGAATGTCAACCTATTAGGCAACCACAAAGAATAATGAATTCTACTTTCAAGAACATTGAGAAAGACGAATTACAAAAACTATTAGATGTGGGATTTATTTACCAAATCTCGGACAGTCAACGGGTATCCCCACTAGTCATTGTTCCGAAGAAGAACGGAAATTGGCAGATTTGTGTTGATTACAAGGAATTAAATAAAGAAACTAAAAAATATCATTTTCCCTTACCCTTTATTGACCAGGTCCTTGATACATTAGCTGGAAAAAAGTTATTATCCTTTTTGGACGAATTTAGTGGGTAAAACCAGATCCAAATAGCTCCTCAGGATCAAGATAAAACTACCTTCACATGCCCTTGGGGAACCTTTGCATACCGTTTCCTCCCATTTGGTATTTGTAATGCACTCGCTACCTTTCAACAAGCAATATTAGGAATTTTTTATGATCTAGCCAATGATAGTGTTGAAATCTACATGGATGACTTCACCCCATATGGAAATTATTTTGAAGAAGGTATGGAAAACTTAGAGAAAGTACTTAAAATATGTTAGAAACATGTTTCTCTTAGTACAGTGAAATGCCATATGATGATGAAAGAAGGAATAATGTTGAGACACCTGCTTTCAGTTGCAGGATTTCGGGTTGATCCTGCTAAGGTAGAGGTAATATTAATTTTCCTACACCTAAGACACCAACATAGGTGCATAGTTTCATCGGTTATGCTAGATATTATAGATGTTTTATAGAATTTTTTTCTAACATAACATTTCCACTTTTTCAATCGTTACCTAAGGATGCAGAGTTTGTGTGGAAAGATGAATGTGAAAAAACTTTTGTGAAAATCAAAGAACTAGTTTGCAAAGCTCCGATATTACATGGTCTTGACTGGAGCCCTGGTTGAGTTTAATTTTGAGCTGTAATTAATTAATTCAGTTTAACTGAGTTAAAATCAGTTAAATTAGTTCCCATTGTTGGAGGAACTAGTAGGAGGTCTAGCAATGGGGTGCATCCTCAATGTTCAACCAGTTAACTAATAAATCAGCCATAAATAACTCATGCATGCAAGATCTACGAGTTACCCAGTTGATATTGGAGTTCAAGGGCAGTGTACTATCATTTTTATAATCATCCAAATTGTACAGGTGATGCATGCAGTCGGAAAAAGACCTATGATGGATTACACATTATTGGATGGGGATTTCCCTAATTAATAGGGGACTAATTCCCAAGGAAAGAATGCAAGGAAATAGGGACTTGGGCAAGAAAAAAAATTGGTTAATTATTGGCCAAGGCTTGTCTAGGAAGTAATAAGTCAAATAGAGAAAGAGCAGAGGTTACTCGGGCTTAAGAAAAGCATTGTAATCTTCTCAAATTTTCTAACTAATGCAATATACAGATAGGAGGGACTTTTACCTGTGGCTTTCCCCGGGAAATAATTGTGTAGTCTATTGATTGAATTCTTTATGTTTTATGCTTTGTGATTTCATGATTGTTTAATTGTTTCCGCATTTGGTAGAGTAGATTCAAGTCTATTGTTTTAGTAAATTACAATTAGCAGTTTGAATCTACAAGGAATTTGTACATGTATCAAAGCGGAAATCATAATAGAAAAGAATAATATGAGTTTCTCTTTGCAGGTAAATCAAATTTGTAGTATCGTTCTTCAAGGTTAGCAGGATGTCATTCTATGGATTAAGACTTGAGTATGCCCTTGAGGGTAGCTCAAATTACATAGCTTAGAAGGACAGGATGGAGGCAGTGTTGGAAGATAACAGGCTGAAGGAATTCATAGACAGTGATATTCCTAAGCCTCCAATAGTTGATGCTCAAGATCTGGCATACTAGAATAAATATGTGGCAAAGGTGAGGGGGATCATAATAGAAGGAGTTCGAGATCATATTGTCTTGAAACTCCATGGGAAGGATGCTCCATATACAATGTGGAAAGCCTTGACAGACTTGTTTTAGAATATCAACAACCACATGAAGCTGGCATTGAAGGACAAGCTTCAGAAAATGAAGATGGAAAAGGGCGACACATTACCATAGTACTTGAACAATTTCACCCAAATTTTGGGATGAGCTTAGGAGTGTTGGTGTTAAAGTTTCTGAAGATGATCTTGTCATCTTGGCACTTCTGGTTCTTCCCAAAAGTTGTCACAACTACCACGATTTGGTAAATGGGAGGGGGAAGCTACTAGAGTGGGAGTGTTTGTGGTCTGACTTGGTACAAGAAGAGATAAGGTGGATCACCAAAGATAGAACCTTATCTAAGCATGATGATGAGGAGACTTATGCATTGGATGGAAAGGAAAAGAAAGGGAAAGGGAAAAAATCCCAATCCAAAGGAGATTCCAATCAAGCGGGCAAGATAGAATTTTCAAAGATTAAATGTTTTCACTGTCATGAGTTGGGACACTATGCCACGAAGTGTTTGCAAAAGAAGGCCAAGAATAATCCCTCGGGAGGAGTGGTAGGTGAAGCCCTTGCTTCACAATTTGAGTTGGATTTCACCCTCATTGCATGCATGGTGACATTAGTGACGGGTAGCGTGTGGTATCTGGATAGTGGAGCCTCATTCCATATGACTGACAACAATGAATTTTTCATAAACTTGGAGGAGGACATTTATATGCACATCGAGATGGGAGATGATAGAAGGTATAATGCGACCGACATTGGTACTGTTAATTTTCAAAGGGAGTTTTGTTCTCCTCTCATATTAAAATATGTCATGTATGTTTCGGGTTTGAAGAAGAATTTAGTTTCAATTTCTATGTTGGAATATCATGGCTACAATGTGATATTTAACAAAGGAAAGGTTTTCCTTCGTCACATAGCCATGAGACAAGTGAAGCAGATTGGAGTTTGGGTGAAGAAACTCTACAAATTGGATGTAGAAGGTTGTGCTACTTTGAACATGAAAGCAAAGAAGGTGCAGAGTTGAGACATCGGTGAATTATGGCATAGGCGACTTGGCCATTTTCAACATGGAGCTTTGAAGATCATGCAACAGATTTTTACATGACTTCTCAAGGGTGCACTAGAGCAGCGAGATACATGCAAAGGGTGTACATTGGGGAAGTACATCAAAGTGACCTTTCATGATAAGTCACAGGGGGATTCACTTAATGAACCTTCAAAAGATCGCATGTGCTCGTGGTATATTAAACAATACCCTTAATTTGACTACATACTGGAAAATACCTCTAAATATCACATTATTTAACCCCCTACCAATATGAATGCATTACACCTTCCCAATTAAAAAAAACCCTATTGTCATTAGATATTGTAGGTATCCATTTTTTCATTAACATTTTTTATATCCCTTTATATTTTTTCATTAACTTTGAGCTCCATTTTTTATACCTTCTAATATAAAAACCCTTTACCCCCTATATATCCCCCAATATATTATGTCATTTTTTCTCAATAAATATCCCCCAATATGAATGCATGTGGTATGGTATTTCTCCCATAGTGAATCCCCCATGTGATAAGGACAATCAAGCACAAGAGGTCCTTGAAAGAGTTCACTCAAATGTGTGTGGACCGTTCTCGACAACCTCTATGGCCAAGCACAGGTATTATGTTATATTTGTAGATGATTTCTCACGTAAGTGCTAGATATTCTTAATGCAGAAGAAAGACTAGAAATTCTCAAAATTTTGTGAATTTAAAGAACTTGTTGAGAAAGACAGGCAAGAAAGTGAAGGCTCTCAGGAGCGACAACAATGCAGAATATGTGTTGAATGAGTTCGAGAACTTATATGCATGAGAAGGAATTCGACGGGAGTTAATAACACCACATAACCCACAACAGAATGGCGTTGCTAAAAGGAAGAATAGAAGTATTGTGGGAGTTTCACAGGTGATGTTGCATGATCAAGGCCTATTGTTGCACTTGTGGGTTGAAGCATGCAACACAATTGTATATGTGTAGAAAAATAGTCCTCATCGGATTCTAGGGATGAGTACACCAGAAGAATATTTTTAAGTAAGAAACTAGATGTGGCACACTTTAGGATCTTGGATATTCATCAGTTTACTGTCATGTTTCCAAGGATGGAACAAAAAATCTAAAATGAACAACAAAGTCAGACATATGTGGGGTACACTAAGACACCTCATAACCATCAGGTGTACCTTCCATCCCACAGGATGGCAATTGTTTGTAGAGATGTGAAGTTTGATGAAGAGAAGGCCGTGAGATGTTCCCTCGAGAGGGAGCTTAATTTGCATGGAGTTGAGGAGATTTTAGCTCCAAAGGAAGAACCTCGGGATGTTGTGGAGCAGCCACAAGAAGAGGAGAAAAGAGTGGAAGCACCCACTCATGTTGAGACATCGAGAGGTGGAAGGAAGCACACCAAAGAAGTTGATAGATTGATACATGATGCTAGAGATAATGTGGGAGCACCTACATCACAATGCAAGAAAAGGAGGTCACTCGATCGGTACAATGGCTACATGGATCTGATGAGCGAGAGTGTAGAGACTGAGCCATATTCATTCGAGGAAGCAATGTAGTAACCAGTATGGGTTGATGCCATAGTAGAGGAGTATGACTTCATTATTAGAAACCATGTTTTGGAAGTTGTCCCAAGACCAGAGGACAAGTCATTTGTAGGATCCAGGTGGATCTACAAGGTGAAGCAAGGAGGAGATGGGAATGTCAAGAAACACAAGGCCAAATTTTTGGCCAAGGTGTCTTCCAAGGTGGAGGGAATTGAATATGAGGAGACCTTTGCTCGAGTAGTAAGGTGCTCTTCAATCAGATCTATTATAGTGCTTTCAATGCAAATGGGATGGAAGATACATCAGATGGATGTGAAGACAACCTTCCTCAATGGAGTGATTGAGGAAGAGGTGTCCATAGAGCAATCGAAAGGATTTGATACCTTCAACAGAGAGTTGCATGTGTGCAGACTCAAGTGAGCATTGTATGAATTAAAACAAGCACACCGTGCATGGTACACTAGGATCGATAGTAATTTCACGAGGTTGCGCTTCATCAAAAGTGAAGTAGATGCAAACCTTTATCATATTGTGGTTGAAGGGAAATTATTGATTATAGTATTATATGTTAATGATTTAATTGTAGCAAGTGATGAGACGCTGATAAAACCTTGCAAAGAGGATTTGGCAAGAGAATTCAAGATGAAAGACATGGGGCTCATGCATTATTTCATTGGTTTGGAAATTTGGCAAGGAGATGGGGAACTTTTTGTCTCTCAGGACAAGTATGCCAACAAGATATTGAAGAATTTTCGCATGGAGAGCGGAAAACCCATGGATACTCCTCTAGCAAGGAATTGGAGGAAGGAAGATGCTACTTCAGGTGAAGTAGTGGAAGCTACGATCTATAGGTAGCTTATGGGTTCACTCACGTATTTGGTGAACACACGACTGAACATGTGTTATGTAGTTAACTAGATTAGTCA
>APFE030426833.1:428-18092 GCA_000404065.3 Pinus taeda | reverse complement strand
TATCAGTTCCTAGTGTGACTTCTGATTTCATATTTTTATCTAGGGCAGAAAAGAGAGCTATATTTCCTGTCATATGGTTGTTGCAACCTGAGTCTAAAAACCATATGTCTTCACTGTTTGTTTCAGCCATGTTACAGGCTAACAATACATTATTTTGGCTAATGTTTTCTCTAGTGACATTTGCATTTTGTCTATTACTCATATCATGCTGCTTCTTCCTACATTCACTGGCATAATGCCCATATTTTTTACAATAATAGCATTGGACATTGGAATTTTCATACCTTTGTCCTTGAGCATGACGTTGTTCTCTTTGTTGGCTGTTGCCTTGGCCTTGGTTCTGATTTGAGTTGCTGCCTCTTCCTTGAGCATTTGCTGGACTATTCCTTCCACCTCTGTTATGGCTTCTGCCTCTTCCTCTCTTGTTTCCTCTTCCTTAACCTCTTCCTCTTCCAAAGGACATCTGGGTCTTAAAGGCTTGCTCTAGAGATGAGTTTTCACTCCTACTCAATCTCTGCTCATGTGTTATCAGTGATGCATGTAGCTCATCAACTGAAAAGTTTGAGAGATCTTTTGTCTCTTCAATGGTGGTGACAATAGCATCAAACTTTGAGGGTAAGACCCTCAATATTTTCTCCACAATCCTCCTTTCTTCAATGGTTTCTCCATGAGTCCTCATCTGTGTTATCAGACCAATTACATCTGTGAAGAATGAGTCAATGTTGTCTGACTCCTTCATGTTGAGATTCTCAAAATCTCTCCTCAGCAACTGTAGTTTTGCTGTCTTCACTTTCTCCATACCTTGATAGGCTGTCTTGAGAGTTTTCCATGCTTCTTTGGATGTCTTAGCTGTTGCTATCGTTGGAAACACACTCTGGTCTACTGCTTGATACAAAAATACAAGGGCTTTTGAGTCCTTCTTCCTATTGCTCTTTAATAGATCTTTCTCTCCCTGAGTTAATCTATTAAATTCATTTTCATCGGTTGGTTCTTCAAAACCATCTTCAACTAATTCCCATAAGTCTTGAGAGGCAAACAGGGCTCTCATGGTTATTGCCCAATAGTCATAGTTCGAAGCCGAGGAGTGCAAAGTGGATTGAGATTGGGCAAATTAGACAACAATACCCTCACTTAGTCAATGCTTGAAAGAAAACTTAATTTTAGTGGTCCAAAAGCTTTTCAGTGGTAAGGTCGTGATATAAATTGGATCCATGAAGAATGATTGACAGAGCCATGGCTATACCAGGTCGGGAAAAACTCCAAAGAATTCAGAACAACGATTAAAGACACCTCTAAACCAGTGGCAGTGGTAGCTAGTGTGGAACGATGAGGACCTCGTTCAAAGTGTGCTAACCGAGGCCCATGGAGACTACGTGGGAGGTGAAACTAGCCCTTGGGGAGCCCAGATTGGGAAACAGAGGGAGTTTTTGATGCGTGATTAGCACTTAATCGCGCATCACTGGGCGAAAACCCTGAAAATGGAGAAGCCCCGAGCACTCGGTTGCGTGGGAGCTGGGAAAACTGTGGGACAAAAGGCTAAGCGCTAAAGGCAGGACCTGCTCCAAAACTGGTGGTATTGATTGGGGGCATCCATGGGTGGTAAGAAATTTTGATGGAAAAGGAGTGATTCCACTCAGTGCCTGACACATGGCAAGTAGAGGAGAGGGGAAACCACCACTCATCATGTGCTAACGGTCGAGCTAGTCAACTGCGCATGATGAGCGAATGGCATCGCATCTGGGGGCTCCAGATCTAACAGCTGAGATCGCGCCCGATGGAGAAGACAAAATTGACTGAGGGTTAGGCCGTGATTTAGAATAACTTGAGGTCTGCTTTGACCGCCAAGGTTGCGGAAGACTCATTCCATGATGTAACTGAAGAATTGAACTGACGAAGCAGGTTGGCACAGTTCGCAGGAGGAGAAGTGGCCATCCCTGTGAGTTTGATGATGACACCAAGAACAGGGAACTCCAAGCACAGCTGCAAGTAGGTGATCCATTAGAGGTGGAAGAGGAAGCGAACCGCCATGAGCTTGAATGGATTTAAACCCATGTATAGACCAGATGAAGAAGAGAAGAACCAGTGAAGTGAAAAGAAGAAAGAGGATAGAGGGCTGAGCTGACCAAAGGCAACATCGAGCACCAGAGAGCTCGAGAGACTCAAGCCATCATTGAGAGGATCTATCAGACTAGAGAGGTCAAAGAGCTGGCAAGGAAAAGAGTCTGTGTACACTAGTGGTTTGGGGAATCCAAGAACCATCCTGTCAAGCCAATCTATTTCTGGAGACTCATATTGAGCTCCTTCATTGTAATTCTCTGGTTCAAGACACAATAAAAAGAAGGCCACCACTGAGAGCTAGACTGAATATGTAGCCCTGGAGGATAGAGTGAACTCCTTATTAATTTCTTTTATTCTTGTATTTGCTTACTATATTTCTCTGTTGTTTTCCATTTTTAAGTTTCTATGTATTTGCAATCTGATTGGTCCATTGCTTAAATAACTTAGACACACCAGCACACGAGTCCGTAATACCTTCATTTAATAAATATTTAATTGAGGTCACTCATAGGGTGATTATCAGATCAGTCCAGTTTGAAAATTTGCTAAAAAGTGACCTATAAGTTGTGACATTTTATATCAGCTAGATCTAGTGTGACAATTTATGGAATGTGGTCCACGGTGGTGCAGGGGGTTGGAGCTCCCTTTCGGTGGGTGCTAGGGAATTAAAGAATTTTGTAGCCTTCTATAGGTGGGTGCCTATATAAGGCTACAAAATTCTTAAAAGGGAGGATGACTATGGTATCTTTTTTATGATAGGTATAATGTTTTGTTCTAATATGATATTGTTGATGAATAAGAGATAGCTTGTATTGAGACATGATGATTACCAGACATGAGTACAATGAAATGTTGCTAATCTACAAAGGGAATTGTTGATCAAGAACAATGAGTTAACTCTTCCCCCCTGCCTGATCTCCTCGGGTGAGGAATTGAGATAGAGGGCTCCTGGGGTTGAGGGATCTCTGTACAATAGGGTCATAGATGTTGCTCCACTATTTGTTACCCATAGGGTCGGAGATGTTGCTACCCTATCTTGGTCTTTCCATAGTATAGCCTAGTTACCATCATACCCACAACTTGGTTTTATTGGGAATACCACTCCTCATCTAGCCAACGGGTTGAGAGTGTACTTAGGGTGTACAATCTAAGCTAATTATGATGCAGTTGTTATAGCATATGGATATTCAAGGTCATTGCTGGGAAGATCAGTAGGTAATAGGGTGGGTTGAGTAACAAATCCCCTATATCACATATTGCTTACTATGGGGCTATGATAGTAGCTCCACCATGTGATTCTGGGTTGGGATGTGCCCCTCAATGTGGTTCCCAGTTGAGATGTATTCCCTAATGATATGCTCTTGAAAGATTATGTGGGTCATTGATTTATCTCCATGCTAATGTTTCTCGGGTAGTAACATTGGGCTCACCATTTACAGAGATTATGGGAAGTAGCAGTGGCTCCCCAATGGACAGAGGGTGGTAGATTAAGCTCCCCTCTGATAAAAAATTCTTCTTCTTTTAGATTCGATAATATTAAGCATATGAGTAGAGACAATCAAGAGATACGAAGGAATAAGCAAGACTTGAATTGAGATAAACAGTGTCAATACGTGATGATGAGATACTTTAGATTGGACATGATTAGATGACAGGATACACATGACATGATGTGAGTAAAAATTCTCCCTAGTTGAGAGGGAGTGTTAAAATAGGAAAATGCATTCAAATTCCACTTTAGATAGCTAATTTTATGGAGATAATGATTTCATTGAATTCCCATATTTGAGAGGACCAAAATCAACCTAAAGATCACTCAAAACATTAAAAGGAAAACTGTACTTACGAAGAAAATCCCACATGCATATTTGATAAGGTCAACCCTAAAGAAAAGTGGACGCCCTTGGAAGCCTCTAAATACAAGTAACATCTACCTCATTTTGACATCATCATGAGACACTCTTCTATCTTTGTTTTTCACCCACAAAGGTTTGAGGCTCATTCTTAGAGCAAAAGGTTCGCTCAAAGATGAAATTGTAGCATCTGAAGCTTGCATTTTTATTTTAGGGCTTTGGGCCTCTATCATAGGAATAAGACAGAGAGATCTTGACTCTAGTAGCTCACTACCAGGTTCATCCGTCTGATTGAAGCATCACAATAGAATGCACAACTCATCCTCTATGTGAGCAACATCTAGGGTTTCAAAATCTCAATTGTAGACTCCAATAACTTGCTTATAGGCACCAGAGAGTGACTAGAATCTTCCATGCAACCAGGACCTAAATGATGGAATTTCAATTGTCTCAAGATTTCGTTTAGTGACCACAGTGTTCGATAGTTGACCGTAGACAATGACAATTCATTATAAGTTTGAGAATCAGGATTCTAAGTATAAGCATGGTTGAGTTCATTTCATGCACATTGTAGTTGTTTTTGATGTGTATGAATGAAGATATGGCTCATTTTACTCTCTTTTTCTTCATCCTTAGATGTTAATCTAATAAGAAGAAGAATTTGAAAAGGCTTTCCCCATAGTGGGTTTTGCACTGGTCTCTGACTAATCTTGGTGTCTCTATGTGTCAGTGTTTTTCTTCTACAGTTCCTTTATGTTCTGTTGGGTTGATGATGATGATGATATTGTCCTTTCTATATAATTGCATATGCTGCTGAATAATGATGTAAATCCGAATAAAATGATGTTGTTATAGGGTGAACTTAATGTGCCAATGAAGAAATGCAATTATCAAAGCATAAAACAATATATCCCTAAGAAAAATTAAGAAACACACATACTTTGAAAGGCCAACGACACTAGAATAAAGGGAGGATATTGAAAGGAAATTCTCAATAGCATTACTTTAACTAAGGGATGTATTCAAATGTTTTTCAAAAGTGTGAATCTTATTTGGTTTTATTCAATCTTTTTTAGCTCATATTATCTTAGCATTCCATAGTCATTCTATTTATCATCTTATTTATGTATTATGATTTGATTTATCATCTTATTTATGTATTATGATTTGATTCTTGAACATTAAGAAGATACCATGTTATTGTTTTATCATTTTATTTTCTGAATAAGGAGTGAAATATTTTCATTTCCTTTATTTGTGTTAATTCAATCTCAATTGTTTAAATTTGATCATATCTTCCTCCCATGACTTATGTCGTGAGGTTGTTACTCATCTAGATATTAGTTTAATATGGATCTTTGTAATTTGATCCCATAAATTTATATTGTAAAAGATGTTACTTTCACTTGAGTTAAATTAACATAATTTTTATCAGAATTTTTGTAATTCATTATTATTTTATTTATTTATTTAACTCATAAATATATAATTGAAATATCATTTAATCTTTCAAGAAGTGTTATAGTCGACTTTCCTTTTATTTAAACATAAAACTATAGATTACATATTATTTATTAATTAGTTCTTTAGTATTAAATTTAACTGTATTTCCTTAAACTAGTTAAGTTTGATATGTTTTCATTTTGAGAACTTGAAGACTTACAACAAGAACTACTACATGCATTCTAGATTCATAATTGCACTCATGGTTTAGATTTAACCGTACTTCCTTAAACTAGTTAAATATGTTTTCATTTTGAGAACTTGAAGACTTAAGACCAGAACTACATGCATTCTAGATTCATAATTGCACTCATGGTTTAGATTTAGTAATTATTTTGTAGTATCACATGAAGGGAGCATCATCATTCATTATTATTATTGCTAATTTTTTTGTTTATGTATATATATTTGTATTTTTTTTATTATATTTTTTATAATTTGTTATTATACCTTTTAAAGAGTTATATTAAATTTATATATTTTTAATTATATAAAAATAACATTAATAGCAACTACTGATTAGTGATAAGTAAAACTCTAAATCATCTTTTCGATAAAACTCTAATCATCTACTCCAAAAGAGAGGGGAAAAACCAACTAGGGGAAAGACCAACTAGTGTCCATCACAAACAGCTTGAGCAAATAGTTTAACAACTTGAGCCATTTAAGGAGACTAGAGCTATTTAAAGAGCTCTACTCTAAATCACTTCTACTCATAATACTGTCAACTTCGACATCAACTTCTGCATCGTACTAACTTCGACATCAACTTCTGTATCGTACTTTTGTCCCAAGTTTGTCGTAACTTCTTCTTTTATTATCAAGTTTCTCTACGTCCCTCAAAGTATTCCCGTGCCAACAGGCTTTTGCTACCACGCCGCATATGGCGGCAGTTGATATAGTAACCGTATTTGAAGAGAAAAACATACAAATGCAGAAGGGAAACATAGGCAGTCTCAAACCGGTGACCAGATCAGTAGACTTTGCTTCTTCTCCGTGCCGACTTTATTTCGTTGGAGCCTGCAGAGGAAACCCAAGCAATGCAGGCATTGGGTTTCTGCTTATAGATAGTAAAGGAGAAGTCATTGAGAGATTCTCTTCTTTTCTGGGCTACCAATTTACCAATAACGCAGCCGAGTTCAAGGCTCTTATTTGCGGATTACAGCATGCCAAGGACCACGGAATCACAACCATTAAAGCGTATGGAGACAGCGAGCTCGTTTGCAGACAGGTAACTCATCAACTCTCTCATTTTCTTGATTAATTGTTGTAGACAGTTAATTCATCTGCACTCTCTCTACTTCTTGTTCTTTGCAGACAAGTAAGTCATATACTGTCCACCTCTCTCTGTTTTTGACTTCTTTTGGAGTTCAAGGAAATCGCCTGCTATTTCACGGAGTGCATTATTTGAATTAATGAGTGTTGTTGGTCAGGTAAACGGGGATTGCAAGATCAAGAAAGAATGGCTCTGGAGGTATTACGTTGAGGCGTGGCAGCTCCTTGACAGGTTTGAGAGTCACGAGGTGGTGCATATGCGTCGTGAAGAGAATGAAGCAGCAGATGCCCTAGCAAACCAGGGAATTGATCGGCCATCCATTGATACAATTCCCGCTTCTCGAAACAAAGTGATCCAGAACTGCATGACTCCTGAGGAGGCACAAATTTACGTTCGTGATAAACGTTGTGAAGGCGTCCTTCAACTGAATTTTGTTCTTGAGACCATTAAATACTCTTTGCCAATATCGTACGCCGCTGTTCAGGAACTCTGCTATGAAATAGAACATAGGTAGCTTAGTTTCCCCGGAAGTGACGATGGTTCAGAGCTGAATGACATATGTATGTCTTGTTTATTGGCTCAGTTCTAGTGTTAGGGTTTTTTCTCTGGTATTCCTGTTTCTTTTCCTAGCAAGGATTTATTTTAGTTCTTTAGTTCCATGCACACTGAGCTGTCGGACACTTATCTTCAGTTGTACTGACGCTCATCACGCTAAATAGAATTGAGTCATAATTGTTGTTTTTCCATATATTGTTCACATGTTTAATAATTTCTCCATTCCGAAACTGGGGTGGATAAGTGTTTTTCAAATTTTCCAAATAAAAATCGCTATTGAATTTTAATCGAGGGTGAGAAATAGGGAGTTGTCTATAATGCGATTTTTTGGAGATTCCGGTGACGGAATCTGGCTGAAGAAATGACGTTAAATTTTAGTTTTTAGCAGTTAAAATGGGCTTTTAACTGCATATTTGGATTCAGCGCCCTGAAAAACCCCGGGAGCCATTGATTGTGCAGAAACTAGCTATCAAACTTAGGATTCCAATAAATTGCTGCCGGATTTTAACGGAAAAAATCCGCAAAAAAACTTTCAAAAAGTTGCATTATACACTACCGCGAGAAATAGGCCTACGGCTTGCCCGAACTGACTTTGGAATTAATGATCAGTGGGCGTTTTGATCGAGTATCTCTTTATTTGTTTAATAAGCAGGGAAGTCTTTATTTGTTCGGTTAGTACGGAATTCTGATAGTCTGAGATGATGTGACTTTAATATATTAAAATTAGATTGCCGTCTGAAGATCCTTCTCAGGTTCTCTACAAGCACAGCATTGGAAACAATTTGGGATACCAAACACAATGCCCTTAACTCATACACCGGTCAGCCCTTCTGCATTCTCAGTGTCATTTCCGTAGCAAAAGATCTGCCGATACATGGTCAACCACACGAGCAGAACTTTATCTTTCCAGCTTGAAGTCATTGATTACACTAAAATCCACACTTAATGAATATAAAATCATACAAAATCCAATTAGACTTGACTCTTCTCCAACTAAATAACTTCATGCACACTTATATTATAATTGCATTTCTTAACTCAACACTTCGTTTCATGCATGTCTTTATATAGAATCGTACAAAATCCAACTAGATTTGACTCTTCTTCGGCTAAATAACTTCATGCACACTTATATTATAAGTAGATTTCTTAACTCAACACTTCATGCATACTTTCATGCTCTTAACTCCATGCTTCACTTAATTCTTAAGTCAGCATCCGGCTTACTCAACACTTCAATTGCATTTCTTCATAAGGGGGAGTCTGTGTACTCTAATGGCTTGGGGAATCTAAGTACCACCCTACTAAGTATCATCCGTTACACGAGACTCAGATTGAGCTCCTCATTGTAAAAACTTTGCTTAAAGACACAATAAAGAAGACCACCACTGAAACTGGAGCAGGAGAAGTAGCCCAGGATGATTGGGTAAACTCCTTATTAAATTGTTGTGTTTTGTATTTGCTTAATGTGTTTCTCTTACTATTTTCCATTGCCTGTGTATTTCACAATCTTATCGATCCGTTGCTTAAAATAACATAAGCATATCACCATCACATGAGTTTGTAATACCTTCATTAATTTCCTGACGTCACCTAGGGGTGATTTGAAATCAGTTGTAGCAGCTATAACCACCCTCCAAAAAATTTCTTTAGCTTGTTTTAAAGCCTCCCTACCAACCTTACACAACACTTTGTCTTACTTCATCAAGTACTCAAGCTTCTGTATTTTCCTCGCACAAAGGCATCATGTCGATCACAGTTGATCCATTCTCTTCATAGGATATTCACCTGAACTTGGTCCAGTTGCACGCTGAGCAGCTTCCCCCTAAAAATTGCACATTTATGGAGGGAAAATAGCCTTCCCTCTAGGAATTGTGCAATCCTCTCTGACAGCCTGCTCAACTCCAGGATTGCATAATCCTTCTAGCCAACCCTCCCAGTAGGATTTTCACAAATTTTCTCAGTTGTAGGTTGTTCATCCTGGGATTTGCACAAATGTGGGCAGTAGTCAGCTGCTCCGCCCAAAAATTATGCAAATCTCTTAGGCAACTAGCCCAGCTCCTAGCCAGAAATGCACATTTTTCTCTAGGTGTCAAGCAGTCTCTTGCATGTGTAGCTGACTTGACTGGTTGCCTCCGAGATGGAGCAAAAGAGACTTGCATGCATGGGCTACTTCTCCCAAGGGAGCATGCAAAGGCATCCCTTATTTCAAGGATCTATGTTTAGCAGTTGGAGGTTACATGCAAGGAGCAACTCTGAAACCCCCCACCAAGTGTCACTTCCCCTAGATTCATGGCATGTACGTCACAACCTTGATGTTATAAAAACTCATCAACTAGATGCTATAGAGCTCATTCCTCAATTAGCCTTGTACATCTAACATCCCACTTCAAATCTAAGAGCAGTTGACACATTCAGCTCTATTGTTTTGGGGTAAGCCCGCTTCCCATGCATTTCTGTCACTTCTTGTGTTTTCGCTTGTGGGAGTACTATTTCCTTGCTTTCTTTGAACACTTTCTATCATTTACATATATACTAGCTTGTCCTAGCAGTGTTTTAGTCTTTTCTTGCTATCTCACTACTGTCGCATGCATGAAACTGTTTTTCACGGACGTTCACCCAACCGGCAAACTGCCTCACCGACGTGCATGTTGATCTGTTTGGTCAATATTTCATTCATGTATTGCATGCATCCTTAATCACTTCTTCTATCACCTAGTGTCACCATGCATTCACTGACTTACTTGCTTTCAGTTGCCTGTTAGTGAGTCGGGCAAACCATGGCTTGGGTTCTGCCTTCACCAAGGCTGCATTACACAATCTAGGAAAGGAAGTCTCACCTTCCTCTCCATAGTTTCACATTCCTACCCAAAACTGGCCTCCAAGACTATTTTGTGCATTTCTGGAGGACAGTGGTTGTTTGGCCCAAGAAATTGCGCAAATTTGTCCCTAGGCTGGCAGTCCTTCCCAGCTAGAATTACGCATTGCGCAATCCCAACAGTCAGTAGCCAGACCGGACTATGCATTATGCAGTTGTTGTAGTCAGCTGGTCCCCCGGAAACCAAAGTTGTGCTTTGTGTAGTCCTAGCAGTTGGTCTCCGGACCTCCCGAGCGAAATTGCGCAACCTTCATGATCATTGACTCAGGTATGTTGCAAGTCATTTATCATGTTCATTTTAGTTTTTGACTGGAAGATTGCTTCCCATGAGTGTTGCCATGTCTCCAGGTATCGCAGGTGTCCATCTGCCTTTCAGAAGTACAAGTATAATGGTTTCTAGGAGAGTAGAGACGAAGACACCATTTAAAGAACACTTGGGGATGTAGTCGATCAAGTGTCTATGGACTTGCCTACCAACAAAGATATCAAGTTGTTCGTAGACAAGGACATGAAGATATAACTTCACCAACATCATAGTGAGCAACATCATGAACAACAGTTGAAGACAACATAACAAATGAAATGAATGCAAGAGGAGGGTTGTTAACAACACAGACGCAATACAAGGTTGCAGGCTCATGTAGATCCATTGATGATGAAAGAAACTTTAGAGACTCTGGCTATGAGGTGACAATGAGACATGAAGATTGTGCGAAGACAGAGAATGGAACAAAGAAGGAGTTGTGTGTGTTAAAGCATCAACTTTGTTATCACTCAAAATTTTTCCCTAGAAGTTATTAGAAGGAGGAAAATACTGAGCTAACCACAAACCAATCTTTTAAGTATAGGATTTAGCCAACCTATGACTCAGAGAGGGTTCTCTATATGATTTAGCTCTTATTGCTGGGATTTTTGGGTAGTTATTAAAGTTCAGGGGGTTTTGATTTGTATTGAAAGTTGGATGGTGGAATCCTTAAACATCTGGATAGAATGATGTCTCTGGGCTATTGGGCAATGGAGTCAAAGAAGGGTAGCAGAACTGGGATTAACTCATTAGAGGGAGTGTTCAAAGGGAAAGCTAGCAGGGTGAAGTACAAGTCTTTAGGTCTGATGTGTGAAATGATCTTAACTGGGGTCAAAGAGCATTTAAGAATTATTAAACTGGGATTAAAATGAGGAACAGAGGATAATCATGAGTAAAGGGAAATTAAGAATCCTTTACTACAGATTAGAGGGAAACTACCTGAACTAAGGAGCAGTTAAGAATTCCTTAACTTAGATAATTAGCAGAAAACATTAAAATGCATAATAGTTAAGAAAGAGTGCAATGAAGCAAATTTTGAGATATTATTCCATGTTATAGCATTAAGATTTCAAATACATTAAAGATTATGATTTTTTTTTAAATAAAGATAACAACACAAGATAAAATACTTGTATGTACTTCGCACTACACATGAATCTCGTGAAATGTCTTGGTTGTATTCATCAATCCAGCTTGGTAGTCCAAATAGTGATACAATAGCTTACAGTCTCTAATCAAGAAAGTCTATAGAAATGTCTAAGAATCCACACTACATACTTCGAATTGTGAAGTATTTATACAAAAAAAATTACAAAATATTTGAAACTAACTTGAGATTTAATCTAGGAAATACAAATATCTTCTTGCAAGAAGATAGAGACAGCTAATGAATTGTTTCATGTTGTCCCTTTTTATGTGGTGTTGCTGGCTTTATTGTTGGATTTATAGCCCTTTATTTTGGCTTGCAGTTGTGGTGTTTCACGCTGGAATCTTCTTCAACTTTTATCTTTCACCTGATAATCTTTGACCTTGCTACCATGTTTTCATTTCTTTACGTGGCTGCCAGTTTTTACTATACAATGACCTTTTACTGTAAATTTATCACAGTAAATTAGTGATATTTTCCCACCATTCTGCCTCAGGTAATTTGACATTCATCATCCTCCTATAGATCTCATCGGCTTCAGTATACTTGGAAAAATTGGGCTTGGTGAGGAATAAATGTTTTATCTCATGCTCAAGGAAAAACAAGTTTCAAATGTGTTGTACAAAACATTGCCTGTTGGTAGGGATTTTATTGATGAAGTTCCATCTTCTTCCTTAACCAATTGTCTAAGTCTATTACCATAGTCCAACTGTGTCATGAGTTTGTCATTGATAATGAAAGGACTGGGCATACCTTTCTCCCTCAAAATTTGGAATTTAGCCATGAACCTACCAATGGCTACCTGCATGTTGTGACACTTTTATTCTAAGCTAAGCATAAGGTTCCTTTTGGAAACGACCTTCCTTATTTCCAATATGGTCTCAGTTCTATCTTATATTTCTAGCTCATGGAGGTCATACCTATTTTTGTTGTTGAGGAAGTGGATGATTATATTGGCATCCTCAGGCATGTCTCCTAATTCTTCTTTGACCTTTTATATGGCTTCTGTAGCTATCTTTACTATTTCTGTCTACTAAAAAATAACTTGAATAGATGGCCAAATATCATTGACAGAGTCAATGATATTGGCCCACAACATTTCCTTGGTTTGCCCAAGGGGTTTCTCTAGTGTTAAGTCTTTCTCTAAGACGTTGATTCTTTCACTCATTCTTTAGGCCTTTTGTGTTTCTTCCTTTTTCTTAAGCTAGGCAAGTTTGTATTCAGTTTTCAAACTTTCCACCTTTTCTTTCAATATGTTCATTTCTATAGCCTGGATAGACATCTCTTCCATGTATTTAACCAATTATGTTGCTTTCTCTCCTGATGCTCCTGTTGTTGTAGATTCTACTGTGATTGGCAATGTTGTGGTAGGTGGAGCTGTAGGTGCCAGTGAAGCTACCAGTGTAGAAGGGATTGATGTGGGTACTATAGGATGACATCCTTAGAAGTTGTAGCCAAGTCACTTTGCTTCAATTGAATTAAAGTGTCCAACTCCTTTTCTCTCTCCTTTAACTGATCATTTAGCTTTAGGACCAAGTCCATCAACTACTCATGTCTAGTTTGGCTCTCTAAGACTTCTAGAGTTTGAGGATGTTACAGCTATGGTATTTTTAATTACCTCTTAAGTGCAAAAATATCATCATTTTTCTTCTTTATAAGTTGCTATGTAGCTTTTATATCCTTGGGATCATGTCCCAATTCAATCACTAAGTCCTCTAAGGATTTTATTCTTCTACCCTTGGCTTGTGAGGAGGCCTTCTTTAACTGAAATTATGCTAAGAAGTTGTTTAAAGAGTTTTGTAGCTGATGAGAAGTTATGGCTTTACCTGTTAGGGTGGAGTATGTCATCTCTCCAGCTTGTTTGTGCAGTTCAATCTGGTCTATGGGATGAATATCCCTTGCCAACACTTCAAAGTCAACCTTTTTGAAAGCAGATGTTGTCTTGGGTTGCTGAGTTGTAGGTTTGATGAAAGACATCTGCAGGTTTTCCTCTTTAATGTCAAAGGCTGACATTAGTCTTGTTTGATTTGTGGGAGTCGAATTTAGCTACTGAGCATATGTTTGGGCCTTAAGCCTCTCATTTCTCACTTTCATTTCCTTGTACCTGTCTTTTATGTCCCGGTCTTTGTCAGCAGGCCCACTGAAGGAAGAGACTTCCACACTAAGTTTCCTTTCCAACATCTGAGTCTGTGATGTGGAATGCTCTTGCATGCCTTTAGATGGAGTAGTGGGCCTACTTCTTTCTACCTTTGTGTTGGTAACTTGTGCTGATTCTTCTGTGAATTCCTATTTAGATCCCCAATGGAGCCAATATTAGTGTCCGTATTTGAAGCCTTCCACCAGTAATCAAACATGCTCTTACAAAGTGGTTTTAGGGTGTCAAAGTCAAATTTTTTCATTTCAGTGAATCTTCAAGTAAAATTTGGTCACTAGGTATTAGATCTAGGATTTGTTTTCACTCCTTTCAAAGGTTTCCGATCATATATTACAGCATCAGGGGGAGCCATAGTTGTGAAATTTCAGTACTTTAATTTTTGTAAGTGAATCCTATGAATAGCAATCATGTATATACATGGATTTCTACCTAAAAAGTCATGCATGTTTTTCTATGATGAAGAAACAAGTTCCAATTTTGCTTGATGGTTCTAAAATTGGTTTAGTAAAGTCTCTTGATATGGCCTTGAGTTCACGAGAATAATTTTCGTTGATGGAATTATATTTACTTGCAAATGTGTTGATGCTTATGTTTTTGAAGTCTCATATAGTTGTTTTTGTTTCTACCTCACTCTTTGGTCTTGGTTATAAATGTCATATATGCCCCTTAATGTAAAGGTCATTTAAAGAACTATGATGTAATAATTATAATATTTAGTCATGTCATCACATATTTTTGGGGATGTGATGTAGTTTGTAACCCCACTGTGTTGGGTGATTGATGTAAGTTTGATTCCTTTTGATAGGAAAAGTCATATTCAGTTGAGTCACAGAGTCATGCACTTCATTATAAATCATTAATAAATCTCAACATGTGCTAAGGGGGAGCATGGGCAGTATATAGTATAGATAAGAATTTCTCATGTCTCTACAAGGAAAGATAAGCCTTCATTTAGCAATGGTCAACCCCTTTCCCTTGATGTCAAAGGGGGAGAGAAGCTAGTGTTTGGAGAATTCTTGGTATATCTATAGATGTGTTTATAGGTATCTATAGGTGGTGGTTAACAAGTACCAAAGTGGTTGTCATCAAGCCCAAAGGGGGAGATTGTTGGCATTATGAAAAATGTATTGTCCTTGATGGAAACCTACTTAATAAGCATGCAAACATGAGGATAGTAGGATGATTATTCAGGAAAATACATTTGTGACATAAAGATTGGACAAAGGAATACCATTTCAAAGACAGAGGAATGATAAAAATGAAGTTTGAATAAGTATACGTGATTTCTTTGAAGCAAAGTCGTGTACGCACATGGGTATGAAGAAGAAAAGGAGCTTGTGGTTTCTACACCATATTAATATAAATACGAACGGTCTTTACCATGGTATTGACCCATAGTATTGAGCTCAAAAACAAATATTTGATCTCGTCATAGAATACCATTAGCACTAATGTGTTTTTGACCTATGGCATTAGATAAGGGATAAGTTATATAAGGAGAGGAAGATCAAAGTACTTTAGTGTGTAAGTGATGAATATTTTATGAATAGTTAGATATGAATAAAGTGTGCATGTAATGAGAAATTGATGAATTTTTTGATATAAAACTAAGTATGCACACAAGAATTTGATGATGGATCAGATCCAATAGATCCAAAATAACTATATTGATAATGGATTTATTTGATCTGTAAAATTGATGTCTGGTGCATGTTTTAGTATGTATGCTGAGAGATGGGTTTGTTATGAAGGTATAATCTGAGGTGAAGATATAAGTCAATAGTTGTAAATTTGGATGTTGGTTTGATAGCCTAAAAGGTGCATACATACACAGATTTAATACTCATAAGTTGCATATTAATTCTCCACTTTGGACAGATTTTTAAAAAGGTTTGATTCCTAAAAAGCGTGTATAAACGTGGAAGTGTTTTATGCAAAGCATGTATATAAGCTAGGGTTTTGCTGAATAAGATGTTTGATCAGTCTAATCAGTCTTGTTGTGTTTCTATTTTCTATCAATGAAGTATTACTTGATGATCTGGGTTTAATAGTGATGATTGAAGTTGAATTGATTTATTAAAGAGTGATGATATTGCTAGTTGTATGTGATTAATATTTTTGATGGCTCTGTGGTTATTTCAGAGTAATTCAGTGGTTTAGGGTGTTTGTTTCGGAATGGCAGTGATATAGTTTTAGTGTTCAATGTTTTGATATTTGTACGCAAGTATGCTTCAAGAAAGTCACATATGTACGAGGTTTTGCTAAAGTAAAGTAGCATATATATTCTTGCATTTTATTTATCTAGTTTTTCAGTTGGTTCAGTGAGTTGTGCAATGTTTCGGTTCAATATTGGTGTTTTGGTTATAGCATTCTAACTGCTTTGGATGTTTGACAATAAGTTGATTGATTTAGGTCTTAGTTTGTTTAGTTATTGGTTGATTCAATTAGTTCAATGATTGAGTGATTTGTTGGAGGGATCCGTTTCAGTTTTGATATTTGGTATTAGGATTAAATGACGGTAGTGGGTCCATGATCCAAATTGCATCCATGAAGAATGATTAACAGAGCCATGGTTGTACTAGGTCAGGACAAACTCCAAAGAATTTAGATAACGATCAAAAACACCTCTAAACTAGTGGTAGTGGCAGCCAACATGGAACGACAAGGACCGCGGTCAAAGCGCTCTGACTGAGGCCCATGGAGACTACACAGGAGGCGAAACTAGCCCCTAGGGAGCTCGGATCGGGAAACAGAGGGAGTTTTTGATGCACGATTAGCGCTTAATCATGCATCACTGGGCAAAAACCCGCAAAATGGAGAATCCTCGAGCACTTGGTCGTGTGGGAGCCACGAAAACCATGGGACAAAAGGCTCAGCGCTAAAAGTGGGACCTGCTCCAAAACCAATGGCATTGATTGGGGCCATCCATGTGTAGTAAACAGTTTTGATGGAAAAGGAGCAATTCCACTCAGCGCCTAACGTGTGGCAAGCGGAGGAGAGAGGAAAATGCCACTCATCGTACGCTAACAATCAAGCTATTCAACCGCGCAGGATGAGAAAATGGAATTAGATCTGGGGCCTCCAGATCTAACGACTAGGATCACACTCGATGGAGAAGATGGAATTAATGGAGGGTTAATCCGTGATTTAGAATAAATTAAGGTCCATTTTGATCTCCAAGGTGGCGGAAGAGTTCTTCCACGACGTAACTAAAGAATTGAACCGACGAAGCAGGCTGGCGCAGTTCGCAAGAGGACAAGTGGCCATCCCTGTGTGTCTGATGATGATGATGAGAACAGGGAACTCCAAGAGTAGCTACAAGTAGGCGATCTGATGGAGGCGGAAGAGGAAGCAAACTACCATGAGCTTGAATGGATTTAAAGCCATGTACAAACCAAATAGAGGATGAGGTGTCACGAACTGAAAGGAAAAACACCGAAGATAGAAGATAGAGAAGAGAAGAACCAATTAAGAAAAATGCAGAAATAGGATAGAGAGTTGAGCTGACAAAAGGCAGCGTTGAGCAACAGAGAGCTTAAGAGACTCAAGCCATCCCTGGGAGGATCTGTCAGACCAGAGAGGTCAAAAAACTGGCAAGGAAAAGAGTCTGTGTACTCTAGTGGTTTGGGGAATCCAAGAACCACCCTGCTGTTGGCTAGTTGAATTGTTGTGAATTAAACATTCAAGTGCCACATTAATTATCGACCAGGGAAAGTCCTTTTACTTCAAAGGCAATGCGTACTGTATGTACTTAAAACCCAAAAAGCATCAAAAGTTGTAGCATACGTACTTCTTATGTTATATCATTACAGTACCTTAAAATGAAAACAACTAGTTAGAATTACAAATCTGAGAAACGAAATAATGGATGTTCTTCTGTCAGAGGACCAGGCCCCTATCCTCCTGATGGGGACGTCCAGCACCTGCCTCTGTTA
>APFE030426821.1:130794-154100 GCA_000404065.3 Pinus taeda | reverse complement strand
ATTAGTTTGTTAAGAAAAGTTAAGATTTTTTTCTTTCTCGGTAAAAAGTCTAAATATCTATTATATGTACAAGAGAGAAATTACATGCATAGTAGCTGGACTTAACAGCAATTCCATGGCCGACTGAGATGCCATGGATGAAACAGACCAACCCAAAAATCTCCCACGCAGGGGAGGCATTCATCAAGAAATTCTCTGAGAGACCGACAGAGGCACTAAACTGGTCCCAAAATGACAAAATGACTGGACTGAGGCCCAAAACTGATCCTGCCCACGCAAGGGCTGTCTTCTCTGGCCTGTTTGAGTTCACTAGTATCCGACGCACAGACATTTACCATGACACTACAAACTAGACATTTATCAAGAATTACATAAAACCAGAACGGAATCTGACCCGAACCATGAAAAACAACATTAAACAGTTGACTGGACCTGAATTGGGAGGGGTTGGCCATGTCTGTAGCTTGCAGCAGAGGGTCATACTTCCCCAGGGGGCTTCTCCTCCTCAATTGTGCACCACCCTTACCCCTCAGGAATACCCTCCCACATGGCTGCCCACTTGGCAGCGTCTGGAACCCTCGCTGACTGGGAGGTGGAGGGGTCGTCCAAGACCGTCTGCCCTGAGGTCGTGACTTCGATTGATGGAGGTGGCAAGGGATGCTCATGACCAGGGTTGTCCGGGGGAGGATCTTCCCCTCCTGGAGGTGTCCCCTTGCCCTCTGCTTCAGGGATTTGCGTGAAGAGCACAGAGACGTGCGCCCTGACTCCATGAGGGTCTCCCGCCTTCCCCAGGGTGAAGACCACCGAACCAAATGCCGGGAGGGCTGGCCCCTCCACGTTCGCCCCGCTGACTTCCACATATTGCTCAGCAAGAAGAGGCGCGACCCCGGCTCGACGATGACAGAATCTACAGCAACAATGGTGGTGCTCCTTGTCTACACCTCCTCGTCCACGACCCCTGCCTGAGCCCCGACCTGACCCCCTCCGACAGGGCTGCCGGTTGCGAAGCCTGGCCATGGATGGTTCGTCCACCCCCTGCAAATTGTTTTGGTGCTCCTCTGTAACCTTCCC
This sequence comes from Pinus taeda, assembly GCA_000404065.3. Classification (NCBI taxonomy): domain Eukaryota; kingdom Viridiplantae; phylum Streptophyta; class Pinopsida; order Pinales; family Pinaceae; genus Pinus; species Pinus taeda. Next base: position 153,029 of record APFE030426821.1, on the reverse strand, counting down.
CAAAGCTTCCCAAATCTCCTCCTTCTCCTTTGAATTAGCCACCCTTGACTCAGGCAGCGTCCTTTCGCTGTTCTTCTGTGCCTCAGACCGCTCCCTTCCTCCCTCAGAGTTCGCCTCCCGAACCTCTGAGATTGTTCCTCTGCGAACTGTGGCACTAACGAGGTGCTGAGAGCCGACCTTGAGGGCCGCCTGTGATGGCGTGCTCCTCGACCAGTGACAGGCTTTTCCCCACAGCGGAGCTCTCGGCCTCCAAACTCCAGCCTGACAGTTAAATTCATGAAACAGTGGCCTGATGCAGTCCCCGGCCAGATATATAATACCACTCCAGTGTTCTGAACGCCCTCCAAGCTCCGCCATCCTGTCAACCATGCCGGCAATGAATACTCTTTTTATCTTTGAAATTCTAATGTTAGAGATATTTTTCATATTATTACAAAACTGTTCCCTTCTTTTTCATATTAAATTAATTGAAATAAACTACAGCTAAAGGTATTCTCTAAAATGAAAACATTTTCTCCTTAAAATAAAATCATCTTCCTGACGAAAAAATATAAATAAGGAATATATAGAGAAGTGATCAGTTTTACCACGCAATAAGTTAGGTTGAGAGCTTTTCAGGTATATGTGAACAGAGGTCAACATATTAGGAGTTAATTTCGTAAAAAACTCAAACGTCGTTGGTGTGTTATAGGCTTCAGTGACAACCGCTTACATTTCCATATTTTAATTATAAATAGTACACATTTCCATATTTTAATTATAAATAATAGTACACCTTTCCACATTTTAATTATAAATCTTTTAGTTAATAATTAGTTTGTTGTATAGCATTGTCGGAGTGAATCTAAAAAAGCTTCGCGAGAACCTAAAGTATTAAAAGTCAAATTCTTTATTCTCTGCTCTTTTTTTTTTTTTATTTGAACACAGGCAAAACACGAGTTATTTTCAGACCTTCATGTTTGTTTAGTTTTTAAAATCCAGTACAGGATCATTAGCAAATTTTTAAAATTAGCTTATGATTTCAGCATAATTTGATAATAATTTGATATTTCCAATGTAGATTGAGAAATAAAGTGACTTTTCCTCAACTAATTTGGTGGATTTTTTCATAATATATATATATATTATTCAGGGTGATATTTTTAATATTAAAAAAAGTGGCTTTAAAATTTTTATTTATAATTGGTTAAGTAATTTAAGAAAAGGTTGACTATAATATTAAGGACTATTTTTAATAGTTGGTAATTTAAAAATATGATTTGTAAAATCACCATTCTGGTTATTAATTTAGGTTTTTTATGAAAAAGGAAATGGGACTGGATTTTGATCTTATTATGTATATATGGGTTATAAAACCATTTAATATGGTATTTTGAGTGTAACTAATAATAACTTATAACTTAGCAAGAATATGTATGTTTACATAGGTGGAGATCTCTACTATATTTTGAAAATAAATAATATCTTTTTCTAAACTATTATTGAAACAAACTTTTTAAAATCCTAATCTTAAATTTATATGTAAAATCAAGATATAAATATCTAAATTTATAATTTTACATATATTAAATTTATAATTTAAAAACAATATTAATAAAGGGAAAATAATAACTTATTTAAATAAATATTTTAAAAATAAAAAATAAAGATTCAATTTAATATTAAAATATATCTATACATAAAAAGTCTAGTTGGTTTCTTAGGCATACTTAATATTAATAAATTATGCTAAGTTTGGGATACAAGTTCGAAAAACATAAGAAAAAATAATATGATATATTGTATTATTAAATTAAGTTCAAGATTAATAAATTCTCTACTATATTGTGAGAGAGTGCAAATTTATGTGATGGCAACGAGATTCCGAGGTGAACCAAAATCTCATTTCCCCAATAAAATCATTCTTCAAGCCTATCTGAGCCTTCTCACAGTCTTCTCAACATGATCGCGCAGCACTTCCCACTGATCCAGCCACTATGAAAGACATCTCTCCGCACTCGCTTCTTGTTCTCTGTTAATACTGCCCTTCCCAACTGGTTTGGCAATGAAACCACAAATCCAACAGAATACTCACAGATCAATTGGCTAGAGTTCAAACATTTACTGCCTATTAGACACGGGATCGAGTCTCCTACACATCCGATCCATGATTTTTCAAATCTGCAGTTTCCATGATCGATTCAATTTCTCTGTCTTCACTTGGTGATACGTCCTCCCACAGCTCTGCCTCATCCATTCCATTCCTCTGTTCTTTCATTCAACTCCTCAGCTTGCTGCTACCCCTGAAGTTCTTCTCCTAGAACTTAGCAGCGGCATTCTTTTGTTGAACGCATTTTGATTCCCATGGACGACGGATCCTACGAAACCCTTCACAAAGTTCTTGGCTTTTTTTGAGATTGGAAACGAAAGCGCGCAGAGGAAATTGTGACAGATTGAAATGCAGAGGATTCAATCGAGCACTCTTGAATTTTAACCAAAAAACATGAGATACAAGCTGATTGGGAGGAAACTGTCCTCCGCCATAGTCATAGCCTCCTTCCTGGCTCGGGCTGTTGCTACTAGTTTAGTGCCTCGCCTAACTTTATGCGGCTCCTCTGCCCATCAATCATGGCTCCAGAAAAATAAAACGAAAACCGCTGGCAAACAATTCAAGTCAAAGAATCACAGAACTATTACAGGTTTCATATGCAAAATCTTTATTAGCATATTACTGTCACCATACAACGACCTGACCATACAAGGATGGGTATGCTCTGCCCTGACCCTCTCTATCTGTCGGACCTCCCCTCACTCGATCTATCTCTCCCCTGCTGCCTCCTCCCCTCAGCAAAATCCCCCTAAAAGAAGTTATACATATGTCATGTCTAACTACTTCTTTCCACACATGAAGGAATTAGTTATACAATTATAATTCAATCTTGTCTTCATCTAAACAAACTAGACCACTTGGCTTGATCTCCACGTAGGGATGATCACTTGCCATTTATTCCTAATTAGACCACTCTTAACTACTTACCCTTATTGGAATAATACAAATTTAATCAACTAAGTCTTCCTCTCAATCTTGCGTTAGCCACAACATGCGACCACCCCATCACATTACTGGCTAGGTCTAGATGCTCCTGCAACAGACTCTCACGCTTGAAAACATTCATGATCTCCTAATCATGTGCTTTCAAAAAGGAACGAAGAGAAAAAAAAAATTCCTCCTGGATCCTAGACTTTGTCCTAGAGTTGTCCATATGCGTTGTTCCTCCATTTAGGCTGCATGTCAGCTGCTTCCTGCTTCATCTTCCTTCTCTGGTCACAATAGTTTGGAGCTGAGAAAACCGTAATAAGTTTGCCATCGTGCTCAATTTCATAACCTTCCTCTTTAACTTCATGAGACCTGACCACCAGCTCAAGATTGTTTTCTTGGAAAAACCTTTTGGTCACATATTCTCCAAAAGACAAACCAACATCTTGTTTGCTGGTTCCACGCCCTTTACGGGGCTGTGGATCACTCCAAAGTATTTCACACATTAGACCTTCTTCAGCTGGCTCTCGGAATCGAACAATTTCTTTGATATCATCCAGTTTTATACCATCAACACTAAAAATACTACCATGAACAACGAAAATCAAAGGCAAGCAGCAAAACACATCAACGAAAAGCTCAACCATGCTTTCGTTGTAGCTAGACTTGACTTTTCCCTCAAAACTATAAATCTGGTTCATACTCCTGTTTTCATGATTTCCTCTGGCAAAGTAGAGTTCAGTTGGACACGTACACTTGAATATGAATAGCATAAGTATGACTTCAACTGAAAATGATCCTCGACCGACAAAATCACCATTAAAAAGATAAGGATTGACCTCAGAAGGAAGCCCACTAACCTCAAAGATGTTCAAAAGGTCATAATACTGACCATGGATGTCATCACAAACAGTGAATTGCTTTCCATTCGGAATATTGATGTCAACCAGCGATGGCATCGCCTCCAGCAAATCCTTTACTTGCAACAATATTTGAAATGCATACCTTCCGTGTATATTTTCCTGATTCTTGAAGTCATCCATTATTTTCTTTACAAATTCCAATGTTACATTTTCTCCTTCTATTCTATGCTGGTGCTCTACGTTTACTGAATGAAAATCAATGGAATCAACAACAGAATGATTCTCTAGATCATTCACTGAGATGGCCTCAATAAATCTAAATTTTTTTACTACTGTTTCTGTCTCTTCAAGCTTTTTGGTGGCATCAGGACCATTTGGACAAATTCTCTTAACCTGCTGAAAATATTTTAGTACACTGATCACCTTTTCTGATGCTGCCAGCCTTTGCCTTCTGAGCTACTTCATCATCAGTTTCTTTATGTTCTCAATCTTTGTTTCCAGTCGAGCTTCTTGCTGGTCTTCTTCATTAATTCTTCCTTCCTGCTTTAGCTGGTTGCTGCTATCCAACCGCATCTTCCTCTATTTCTCACATTCAGACCGTGTGTCTCCTTTCAACAGTACTTCAACTTGTCTTTCCGGACTTTTTTCTCTCATCAACACTTCAGTGTGTTGATTTAACTCCTTCAAATAGTTTTCAAATTTTTCCTCTGCATCATCTATTCTAATAATGCCTCCTTGCCCTGGTTCACAGTTGTGAACTTCTTCCTTTGCTTCTGTTTCTTTTACTGCAGACCTCTTGCAGTCTTCATCAGGTACTGGTTCTTTTAGCCATTTCTCTAGTAACTCTAGCTCCTTCTCCCATACATTAGCTTCTTGATGAGAGTTGCTTTCTTTTTCTCCTTGATCCTGTTGTTGACTTCTTGTCATTGTCATCTCTTCTTCCTTTTCTTCGCCTCTTGCTAAGTGAATTCCTGCTTCATGTCGACTTCCTTGAGGTACGTTTCCCAGGTTGTTCAACTCAACATCTCCCATGGTTGACTCAATCACGCCTATCGTCATGACAACTTGATGATCTTTTGCTATGTTTTCAGAAAGCATAGTCTCTTCTTCATAAACTTCTTTGACAATCTTCATTGGTTGTCCTTTTTCACCTTTATATGTTGCTTTCACTAATATTTTGGAGCTCTCGTCTTCTATGCAGTTTTCGCTCCCAGGACTGTCAACTACATTCCATGTGGGTATTGCTGAATCGCTTGAAAACAATATTGAGGAGCCATTGGGTGGAGAGGAACAATAGCCATGACCACATGCTTCCTGCCAAGAAACGTCTCTACCAACTATGGGCAACCCTCTATCACCATGAAGACAAGATGTCCGCAACTTAACCCTTTCTTCAATCGATTTTACGTCCCCGCTTGCCAACTTCTCAAGGGAACCGACTTGATGTGCATCCCAAACCACGGGAGCATAATAGAGTTGATCACTACATTTGATGGCATTTCCGCCAGGTTTCCGTTGACCAACAAATGGAAAATTAAACGATGATTTGTCTTCCCCTGCTTGTCGAACTGATACTTCCACACCATTTAAACCCTCTTTGACCTCTTCTGTCTCTCTTAGGCTACTCTTGGAAAGTTGCACATTCGCTATAGAATATTTTTTTGATGTTACATCTTGAACTAACGAATTCTTTTCTACTGATAAAACACTCTTCCTGATGCTCATCTGGCCTTCTTGCATACCTGAACTTCCTTCGAGCGGTAACATTGTAGCCAAGATTTCTGACAACGACGTATGCAATGTTGGAAGCTTATGTGGAACATCAAATGCATCTTTCCCATAAGGTTGTGTTTCCATGGTTTCATCAATTTTACCTTCTGTCACCAGTTCAACCTGTTTCTCTGAATTTCCTTCTAGCCTTCCTGTCAACATTTCAGTATATCTCCTTGAGCTTCCTTCTAGTCTTCCTCTCAACATTTCAGTATATCTTTTTGAGCTTTCCTCAAGGCTTCCTGTTAATATTTTAGTATGTTGATGCAAGTTCTCTTCTGAACTTTTGAGACCCTCATATGACTTTACCTCTTCCTCAACATCATCCAGAGATATTCCTTCCTCTGGCTTGCAGATAATTTCATCTGCTTCATCTGCTTCTCCTGCTTCTTCAAGCATTTTCCTCTAAACAAATTTGCCTACGGCATCTTCAATTCCTATCCTTGACTCAAAGAATTTGAGTTCCTTTGTCCATAAGGCAATCTCCTTTTGCTTCCACCTCATCTGTAATGAGTGCCAAATCACCTTCTTCCCTTTTAATGGAAAGGTCCATCCTCTTTTCTGGTCTTCTAGTTCTTGTAGCAGCTCTGTCAACATCTCCAATCTTGCTTTCATGTTAGCAAGTTGCTTGTCAAGCTCCTCTTGACTCATCCTCTTCATGCCATTTGTCTTGGCATTCTTTCCTCTATAGTGGCTTTCTTAAGAACCTCTGCAATGATCTTCCATCATCTTTGTCTTCATCCTCTCTTCTTGAGCTCCTCTCTCCACTACAACAAGCCTCTGCAATAGCAAGTCCTCCTCACTGCAATATTACCTCACTAAGCTCTCCATGCTCAGTCTTTTGATAAGCATGGTCCTCCATCTGGAACCTTCTCTTATGCAACATCTTTGCTCCATCTAGGCTTCTGCAAGCTCTCACTCTCCTTTGAGAACACTTCAGAGTGCTTTCTTTGCTCTGCTTTTCCCTTTGCCTGCTACTGAAAACCTCTTTACTACTATCAGCATCTGTCTTCTTCCAAGACCTGCTTTCTCCCTGTGTAACCTTCGGACCTTTGCACACAAAACACGTTTGTTTAGTCTTTTTTTATCTTGCCAGTCTTTCTGATTACCAGCTCTGTCACCTTGGCTGCTCACACTCTTCTTTCTCAACACGCAAAAACTCCTTTCCGCAAGAAATCTTTTCCCGCTCTGATACCACTTTGATGGCGACGAGATTCCGGGGTGAACCAAAATCTCAACCAAAATCTCATTTCCCCAATAAAATCATTCTTCAGGCCTATCTGAGCCTTCTCACAGTCTTCTCAACATGATCACACAACACTTCCCATTGATCCAACCACTACGAAAGACATCTCTCCGCACTCACTTCGTGTTCTCTGTTAATACTGGCCTTCCCAACTGGTTTGGCAATGAAACCACAAATCCAACAGAATACTCACATATCAATTGGCTAGAGTTCAAACATTTACTGCCTATTAGACACGGGATCGAGTCTCCTACATATTCGATCCATGATTCTTCAAATCCGCAGTTTCCATGATCGATTCAATTTCTTCGTCTTCGCTTGGCAATACGTCCTCCCACAGATTTGCCTCATCCTTTCCATTCCTCTTTTCTTGCATTCAACTCCTCAGCTTGCTGCTACACCTGAAGTTCTTCTCCTAGAACTTAGCAGCGGCATTCTTCTGTTGAACGCATTTCGATTCCCGTGGACGACGGATCCTACGAAACCGTTCGCAAAGTTCCTAGCTTTTTTCCATATTGGAAACGAAAGCGCGTAGAGGAAATTGTGACAGATTGAAACGCAGAGGATTCAATCGAGCACTCTTGAATTTTAACCAAAAAACATGAGATACGAGCTGATTGGGAGGAAACTGACCTTTGCCATAGTCATAGCCTCCTTCTTGGCTTGGGCTGCTGCTACTAGTTCAGTGCCTCGGCTAACTTTATGCGGCTCCTCTGCCCATCAATCATGGCTCCATAAAAATAAAACAAAAAACGCTGGCAAACAATTCAAATAAGAAATATCCAGACACAATTCACACTTGTTCGACTGACCATGGGGAGATTGAGTCACAGAATCACAGAACTATTACAGGTTTCATATGCAAAATCTTTATTAGCATATTACTGTCACCATACAACGACTTGACCATACAAGGATGGGTATGCTCTGCCCTGACCCTCTCTATTTGTCAGACCTCCCCTCACTCGATCTATCTCTCCCCTGCTGCCTCCTCCCCTCAGCAAAATCCCCCTAAAAGAAGTTATACATATGTCATGTCTAACTACTTCTTTCCACACATGAAGGAATTAGTTATACAATTATAATTCAATCTTGTCTTCATCTAAACAAACTAGACCACTTGGCTTGATCTCCACGCAGGGATGATCACTTGCCATTTATTCCTAATTAGACCACTCTTAACTACTTACCCTTATTGGAATAATACAAATTTAATCAACTAAGTCTTCCTCTCAATCTTGCGTTAGCCACAACATGTGACCACCCCATCACATTTCTGGCCAAGTCTAGATGCTCCTGCATCATTATGTTTGATAATAATTTTTATTTTTCTTTACAAATACTTAGAACTTAATATTTTAAAAATAGTCTTAATATTTTAAAAATAGTCACAACTATAATAAATAAATTGATCATGTAATTAGGGTTACAATAGTAGCCAATCCCATACTTAATTTTTTTACTAAAAGTATATGTTTGTCAATTCACTAACAATGACAATTATAAATGAGCATATGAAGACTGTAACCACTTCTATCTACTACAATAGTTGAATCAACAATAGTTAGTCATCCTAGCACAAAGAAGAATAAGAATACCCATTACATAATAATGACACAACTTATAAGAGGAATGTCGCGTCACTATTAAGAAATTAATGATCAATTGGCAATCATTATCAAAGCTCAATGATCAATTATGACTAACATAATCATATGGTAATAAATTTCTCAATAACTCAATTGATGTGGGTTTTTATCAACAATCTTTTCCCATGACACTCCACAGCTTAAATACACATCAAAATGGTCCATACTTAATAGTTGACTATATTAATTATAATCCACCATTAATATTTCATTCCTAATGCACTATCTATTACATATTTGTTATGAAATCATGTTTAATGTTGAATCTTAAGACTTATATCAAATCACTAGTTAATGCATTAAATATAAAGCTTAAACTTAAAAGAAAGAAAAAAATGAAATCAAATCACTAGTTAATGCATTAAATATAAAGCTTAAACTTAAAAGAAAGAAAAAAATGAAATCAAAAGTGTTTTTATCAACAATTTTTTCCATGATAGTCCACAGCTTAAATAAACATCAAATTGGTCCATAGTTAATAGTTGACTATATTAATTATAATCCACCATTAATATTTCATTCCTATGCACTATATATTACATATTTGTCATGAAATCATGTTTAATGTTGAATCTTAACACTTATATCAAATCACTAGTTAATGCATTAAATATAAAGCTTAAACTTAAAAGAAAGAAAAAATGAAATCAAAAGTGTTCAAATTGATTATGATTTTTCATAAGGGGAAACCCCATATAACGAAGAAAATGAGATTTAGCTCATGATAAAGTTCATTTGATGTTATATGACATTATTGGTGTCAACCCTTCGCATTTTTACATTTTTATGTTATGATCCCCTTAGTAATGTAATAAAAGCTTAGAGGTAGAGTTAGAGTTCGTAGAAGCATGGTGTCTAATTTATCTAGATATTATGTGTTGTTATATTCTTATTATGCACTTTTGACATATTATCTATTAATAATTGAGCTTCTCTTTGTTGAGCCTTTATCGACTAAATTGAACCCATTATCTTATTTGAGCTAACTTTATAAAAGGTTTACTAATATTGTTTATTCAACAAACCAATGTTAATATTTGTGCATATACATGTCTTTCTCGATTCGTGCATAAGAATGTGGTACTTTTAATGAAATCAATACATATGAACCATACTTTAAGCCCCATACACATTACGTGTCCCCACTCCTTCAGTGATGATAGACTTTATGAAGTTAATATTTATTTATGTGTCATCAATAGTACTTTGGCATTATTAAGTGCAACTACAATCAAATTCAGATTTTCCAAACCTTTTCTAGGTTAATTATGCCATTAAAATTTGAATCTACCAAACTTGCACTTGTATTGAACATCTCTATTTTTGGGATGAAGATGCCATCAAACTCCAATTCCACCAAACATCTTTGAGGATAGTCATGCTATCAAAATCCTATTCTAGTTAGCTTACACTTAACATGAAACATATTTATTTTTAAGAGAATGTAGGCTTTCACAGCTATTCATATTGTTATTCTAGTTAGCTTACACTTAACATGAAACATATTTAATTTTAAGAAAATGTAGGCTTCCACAGCTATTCATATTGTTAGAAGCTTCCGAAAAAAAGAAAGAATATATAATATTATATATTATATATAGTATATATTATATTAATATAAAATAATAATAATAATAAATAATAATATTAATAATAATAATAATTATTTAAAAATAATAATAATAATAAAATAATATACATAAATAAATAAATAAAATTTTCATTCATAATTTTCTTCTGAAAGCTTCTAACATTTTTTTTTTCAAATTCACTTGAAACTTGTACTTATTTGTGTGTTCAAAATCAAAATATACTCTAATAGCCCATTTGCACATGTATCATAAAATCATGATAAACACCCATTATAAAGATTCACTAGCTAATACTTTAAATACAAAACTTAAACTCCAAAAAAACCTCAAAATTTTTGTACATGTATCCTAAAATCATGATTAACACTCAACCAGAACCACTAGCTAATACCTTAAATACAAAGCATAAACTCTATAAAAGCTCAAAAATGTTTATGTTGATTGCAACATTTTCTATAATGGAAAACCTCGTAGAACAAGAAAATTAGGCGTTTATACATTGAGTTCAAGATAAAATTAAGTAGTTGTTACATGGCATATTATTAGTGATAATATTTTGTAATTTTTTACTTTGATATAAACACTTAAGCCGCTCTTAATTGATGTTTCTATTGATTGAATTGAACCCATCATCATTTGAATTGATTTTAATAAAATGGTTATTGATATTGTATATTTAGGTAGAGCGATGACAATATTTATGCATATGGATGTCATTCCCAATATGTGCATAATAATGTGTTACTCCTAAATGGACTTAATACATATGGATGACACTTTGGGCATGCCCATGCACTTTATGTATACCTCCTTTGGTGACAATGGCCCAATGGCCCTGATGAATTTTCAATTTATTTATGACTTAGTAGTAGTGCTTTGGCACCATTAGGTGTAATTATAATAAAATCGAATAGTTAAAAACGTTGTTGAAAATTAATGCCTAGGTTGGAAAATCGTTAGTGTCTCTCATATTTCACATTAATTATGAGGATTGGTCCATGTAACATATGAGCTTCAATATACCATAATTTTTATAAGAATATGGGCATATACAAACCTATTTCCCCCTACTAACAAAATGTTGATTGGCTTCTTTAGGATTATGTTTTCCTGCTCTACCTCCCAATCCCTCCTTTGTGTGTCTATGTATGAATAATAGCAATTGAATATGCACATATCACAGCATATTGAAATAGTTTCTACAATAATAAAGTATACTCCTCTCTCTTCCCTTCTAATCCATACTTCTAACACTATTTCTTCCTTTCTCTTAAACAATAAATATGAAAAATCATGACCCCAAACCAAGGAATTATAGTAGGCACAAGTATATTTCTCATACTAACCCAACTCAAATTACATATTTTTGGCCAACACCACTGACAAGGATAAAAATGAGTAAACAAACTAATACAACTAGCCCTATTTAACAAAGGTGGACCAAACACCAATACTCAAAGACCACAATATTAATAGACACAACTTGCAAATCCCAATTAATGGAGGAACTTACTTGTTAGTATTTGAACCTAGAACTTCATCAGAACAACCACTTTAAGTTGTTAATAAACCCTAACCCACCAAACTTCCAATACTAGCCGAGTTAATAATATTTATGTCTAATAGCTTTTTGGAGTGCCTTAGGGCTACTAACAAAAAAATGCATTTTGATTTTTTTATATTATTATTTAGATGGTTTACTATATTATTGTTCTTATTATTATGCACATATCACTACCCCAACTAAGGATGCACCACTTTTCTTTGCGAATTGTTATGCTTCTCATGGTATAAGGCATATCGATAATTATTTCACTGTCTAGGTTATATTTTGAAGTTATCTAATTTATGCATGACTCTTATTTTTTTCCTAGTCAGTATTTTTCCTTAGATAACACATTTTGAAAATATAATTGACCTTATCTACTTTATTGATTGTGCATAAGTAACTTTACCCACTAATTCATCACATATACTAGTGGAATACAATTTTGATGGTAAAATTGTTGATCATTACAATTTGTTTTTATATAACAATGCAAAGGAAATTACTAACATGGCTATTGATATCATGATAACCATTGTGTAGTATGTCGCTTTACAAGGAATGCATAGTAACTATTCAAGGATAATTCATTGGTACTCAACTTAATGATTTTGTTACTATTGGAAGCATGACATGTATGAAGGAATTTAATATGAATTATGATCCAAGACTTCTAGCTAACATTGGCTAGTCAAAGATTCCCAAAGGTTGTGTTGATTGAGCCATGATCTTAGGTTCTCCCCTATGTTCCATGTGTTTTATTTTTTCCCTTAGCAACAAAGGTAGTGGTGTGATCCTTTATCCCACATGGGTAATATTTATTACTTTCAAGTGGTTGATGCCTTCGACCAATGTGGACATATGCTTATCCAAATTACTCCAAGATGTTAGAAATTTGATGTCTAATCTTTCTTGTTGGGGCATCTCTCCCACATGAATTGTCCATTCCCCTTGTTACTTCATCATATTTTGTGACAAACCCTTGAATTGGTTGAGGGGTTTTTGTTGTAACTTTCCTTTAGCCAAGAAATCCATCCATATTCAAACCCCATCTTTCAGTGCTTTCACAAAATAGTTTGCAAGATGTCACTAAAGATAATTCGTTCCCAAAAACACTTTAATCTTCAACCTACTGATGATTCTTCTACTTGTACCATACAATATTTATCTCAGGGTTCCTTGACTAGAAATATATTTCTTATTATTGCAAGAGTGTCACATTTTATTCTCAGTCTATAACTAAAGATCCAAAATCAAGCTCAAAGTAACACACTTAAAATTTGCATTCCTTTTTCTTAATATAAAATTATGATGATTTTTTTAACAAACGTCATATTTAATAAATTTGTGCATTGCTACATTATGGATGTCCATATGGAGTATCTGAAAAATCATCGACCAACTCTTTTTGTCACCGAAAACAAATGCAAAAAATGATTTCTAACCAGTCATTCTTGACAAAATCAACAAATATAATTGGTTAACCACATTTCACTTAACAAGTTATATGACATTCAACATGCCAAGTAGAAAGTTAATTTCAAATTATCAAATTGAAGATTCATTATGTGAATCATGTTTTTGCTTATTTTCCCAAGATGAGTTGGTCTTGCTAATGAAGAGATTAATGCAAATACATTGCTACGATTTTCATGAAAATTGTTGTTTCTAAGTCCTATGAAGGTAAGAAATATAAATTAGTACTGGAAATGTAAACTTCCCCATGTTAGCTTTGGGTTAAGGGAAGAAAATGAAATGGTAAGAAAATAAAGTACTAGGAATATAATAAATAACCAAATCAATAATTAACAAAAGTAACATGTGATCTACTTACATAAAGGATTAGAATTGTATGAAGTTGAATCATAAACTAACAAGTACTAAAAAGTGTTCATAAATAACATGGAATAGAGGGGAAAATATGTGCAAGTGATAGATTCAAAATAATAGAGATTAAATGATTTGGAGTAATCTAAGAATGAAATGATATGGAAAAATGTGATCATGGATAGAATAAAAGATACAATATTAAACATAATATTGTAGTGCAAATTCAATTATATCAATGAATCAAATGTTGAAAACATTGCAACGCACATAACAATACATAATGGTTAGAGTCACATTGGTATTTTGTATTTGAGAAGAGATTTGGAGGTCATGCCCATTTGAAAAAATCCATTAAGAAGAGGTTGGCTACACACATTCAAAATATTCCCATAAGATGATGTTGAAACAATATTTTATCATAGTGCCAAAAATCTTATGAGGTGAAATCCATAAAATCCCAATACCATAACCCTAGGAGTTGGCAAAAGGAATGCAAACACCAAGGAACCTAGTTGGTATGTCAATTTCCCAAGGCCATAAATTTCATGTGTGAAATTCATTTTGATGTTTTTTGTGATGTTATGAATTTTATCATGAAAAATATGTGTTTGGTATAATAAATAACTTGGCCATCTAAATCACAAAAAATGCATCAAAAGTGCCTAAAAAATGCACTAGAACTTCAAGAGTTGTAAAATTGATGCAAATATCGGAAAATCTAATATTATTTCTAAGATGGTGGAAGACTTGAATGACCACCTGCATCATAAAAAAAAATGTGTATTATTTGGAAGAAAATTTGCATCTCATAATACACCTATAAAATAATTCCAACCCAATTTTAAGTCCTAAAGCAGAGTTTGTTCTTCATCTCCTATCCTATTGTTAACTATTAAATACAAAAAACAACTAGAGCTTCTGCTTATATAAACAAGATGTTGAAAGACATTAAAATGAAAATGAAATTGAAGAACAAAAACTACTTAAAAGATGAAACTATAACCAAAATCAACCATCTACGAGCCCAAGTACTAACAATGCAAAACTAAAAGGATGAGAGTAAAACCTTGAGAAGAATAATCTCTCATTATTAACTCTAGCACTATTGGAGAGCATTTCCTTGGAAATAAATCAAACTTATGAGATGGCACTTATTTAATGTGCACTCCAAGGTTCCTAGTTGTCATCATAAATTGTAGGTCTTTAGTAATTTATTGAAGACTTTGTCCCTGGTCATTGAAGTGTCCATAAGTTGTCTTTTTCCTTTAATAGCATATAAATTTTATAAGGATTTTCCTATGTTTGTTGAAGTGTCTAAAAGTTATATTTCTCCCTTTCTTATAACATGATGTAGTTAAGAATATCTTTTCCTTACCTTCATGCTTTCCCTCTTAATTTACATTTTTAAAAATTTTTGAAGTTTATTTTTCTATAAAGTAGTCACATTTTAACCCGTAAAGAGAATTTGAAATGTATATCATAATCTACAACTTCTTTGTACAATATCTAGGAGTATGATAAGTGAACAAGTTATATAAGCCAACTTAAAATGAACCTAAAGGCAACTTATAGGAGTGTGACATGTGAACAAGTTAGATTTTATGATGGACTTCTTACATAAAATTTTGTGTACATTTTATGAGCAATGTATAGTAATTCTTCATTTGTTGGAATATTTACTTCATAAATAAGATAGACTTGCTTCTTCTTAGAGTGAATTTTTATTTAGACATACCTTATATAAATTTGGTTAATGTAGAATGCATACTTCTTCAAAAGTTATATCTAATTGTTGTCATTGCTACAACACCCTCCAAAATTTTGCCCTACATCAAAATTTCAGAGCCTACTTTCACTGTGCATGTTGTCGTCGCAAGTATTAAGAGTTATTACATGCATTTTCTCTAAGTATTCTTGTCCCGTTTAGAAGAAAATCAAAGTGTCATATTTTAGCATGGCAAGTATTGTACATTGCACATATGTAGTTTTTGTTTGTTTCAAGGGGTAACCTTGGTGTCAATGAGTCATTCTTATTATGTAGGCATGTATCACTCTCATTCCCAAAGTTTCAAGCATTGTCGCACAAGTGTCGTCGCAATCATCACAAAGTGTATCTTTAGTGTTGAACTTGGGGTAAGCTGCCACAATGTCATTGCATTGAGGGAAGTATGTTGTCATGTGTTTCAAGTGATCTAAGTGTGTGATCATGCCCTAGTTTTTTCATTTCTCACTTTGGCCTCACTGATCCCACACTTAGCCAAATCCAGAAAGTTCCTTCTTGGGTAACTTAACTTCACTCAGCCTTCCTGAACTCCGCACTGCACATTCTTAGTCCTCATGCTTCAACCTTTCCTCTTGGAATTGTGCAATGCACAATCCTTGCTTCCCATAACTTCACACTACGTAGTCTCAGTGCTCAACCTCAACCCTTGAGTTGTTGAACTGTGCAACCCCTACCTCGATCCATCCTCTTCTATGTATTCCATAGTCTCAAGCATCAATACTTAGCCTTGACCTCTTGAACTGCACAACTGCGCAATCCCTTGGCTTCTATCCCTCCATAACTGTGTAGTGGGAATATTCAAGCCTCAAGCCCTCAGCCTAACCTCTTAAGCCCCTGAACTACGTAGATGATTAGCCTTGGCCTACCTGAACTATACATTTTGTAGTCTTAAGTCTCAATCCTGGCCCCTTACCTCTTAAGTTGCACAACTGTGCAACTTAAGAGGTAAGGGGTCAGGATTGAGACTTAAGACTACAAAATGTGTAGTTCTGCAATCCTTGAGCATGTCTCCTAGCCTGTCACTTGGTTCCAACTCAGTCAGAGGTTATCATGAAGCATGTTAGACTAGGGGTTTTATCAAACTAATGTCGTCTTGTCATGAGTGGATTTCAGTTTCAAGTATCATATCATGTTATGACATGATGCTGATGAAGGAGATGAAAAGGAGACCCTGATAGATGACACCTTTGAAGCTTCAAAAATAAGTTAATCAATCAAAGAAGACAAAGGGGACACCAGATTGTGACAACAGTTGGAGATCAAGAAGACTCCCTACCTTCAAGTCTTATGGAGGAGGAAGAAGAAGAACATGTTCCATCTTTCAGGAAGACACAAAGAAAGCAACAACAAAGAATGGCTTGGAATTGCCATGTGATCATGCAATCCATGTCATCAGTGGCATGTCATGTCATGTCATGAGTCATCATTTGCCACATCATTTGTGGATTATGTGAATTCAATATTGGACAAACGTAATGTAAAGTGGAAGTCCAAGGGTCATCCATAAAATGTGAAAAGTCATGAAGGGGTAAAAGGGTCATAGAGAAGTCAAACAATCATGAGGATAGTCCAAGAGTCATAAGGGAGGTGAGTGGTCACTCTATTTGTTATATATACATCCTCATAGCTCATGCAAAGAACTTTTCACCTTGGTTCCTCCTACCAAGAATTAGAGAGGAAAATAGTTCTTTTGGAGGAGCAAGTGGTTTCTCTAATGCTCCACTATTGGGGCTAGTGGTGTTCAATGTATTGATGTATCATGGAACTTTTATTAATTTAGAATCTCGTTGAGCCAACACACTTTCATGCATTTGTCGTAAATATTGTAAGACTATTGTTTGAATGTTCGTGATGTATGTTGTTTTATAAGGAAATTGAACTATTTTGGTGGCTTTGATACTTATCTTGTTGAAGGTGTGTTGTATGCTTTAGCAATCGTTGCTTCTATATGAACTATTTCACTAGTTTTCCAATTATTCATTCATATGCACATGCTCATGTGTCTTTTCTAGATTAATATTATTACTTGTCTTTAAAAAACTCACTTTTCTCTCCCCTTTCGGTAAAATAACCTTGATACATTCCTCAATTGAGCATTCCACAAGGCATACTCACTAGCTAATCTGAAAGCACCTGTGCATTACTCTCTTGTGCTAAAAATTGTAGCAGAGGCATATCTCTAAGAATATATGGCAGTCATGCCCTATTTTTGGAAGGGTTCCCACACCAAACGATGTGAAGTCTAATTGGGGCTTTTCAACGGGGAGACCCCTTTGCATGTTGGCAGTATCCAACACCTTCAACACTAACTTAGATAATGACTAACTTGACTCAATTAGATTGATGAAGAGTGTCAAATTGTCCTAAGGAAAAGAACAAGTAATTTTGTCAGAATTCCATCTGTTCTTAATACATTTACTATTTCCTCTTTTCACAATGTTTACTCACAAACTTAGGAAAGTTATACTCTTAACTTTATTACTACACTTTATTCACCAAAAATATAACATATATTTTTAAGGATTCTAAATCTTTAGTAGCTCTCAAACCAAATTCAATGTAACGTCAACACCTTATAAACCCAAATCAAATCAATAAAATGGAAGATATTGAGTATAATTGAAAAATTGTTCTTCAAAATACTAAAGCCTTATAATGAAAAAATTGGTTGATTTTAAGATAATCCATTCATATAATTTGTTTAAGATTATATGGTTTTTTGTGTTTATCATCTTTTTATTAATGTTAAGGATATTTCCCCATGATGGGTGCTTAAATAGAGAATAATTGGGGGTAATGGATTGTAAAATAGAATGAAAATGAGTTTTGGTTGTACCCTCCATTTGGAATTCAATTTGACAAATATCCCACCATGACTTGGCACCATTGATAGTGCATTTAAGACAAGCTATCAAAGCAATTGCAGATGTGAGACTTTAATGCATAATTTTAGGAGAAGTTCGTAGGTAAGCATGAAGTTGATGTACTATACCATTAGGTAGTAATTGGGCACATCATTTAGCATTTTGGTGTTCAGGGAAATGGTAAACAATAATTTTCTACCACTTGGGAGAATGATTTGGTTAGATAACACCATTTTGCAATGCTTATGGGGACAAGTATGATTTTAATATACTCTCATCTTTCTCTTTAGGTGTCAATTGTTATTGATTTTGGATCTGAATTGGACATGTCAAAATTTTCTAGGTAAATTGAATTTAGTTTTCTTTGTTTCTATCCTTGACCTTGTTGGGTCCAATTCCATTGGGCATGGAGCCTAATTATCTTCCTGATTGTTCATAGGTTTTTTGTTTCATCCATGATTGGATCCCAATCCCTGATGGGGGTGTGGGAAGGCTCCCCCCCTTCCCCCCCCCCCCCCCACTATTTATTCTTAGGGGAGTGACTTGCAATTATTTGGAGCCCCCCCAGCGGGGGTTGGGGGGTGCACCCACGAAGCAAAAATGATATGAAAAATTTCCTTGTAAAATATTGTAATTTCGTAGTCAATCTAAGTCATTCAGTATGCAAAAGATCTGACGGTAGAAGTTATGTTAATTTAGCATTTTTTCCCTAGAAGGTAACTCTCATTTTATATGAAGGAATTACATTGCGGATGTGTATTATTATTCTGTGTGAAGAAAATTGGAGAGACTGTTTGAGAGGGAAGAGGAAAAGTACAATGAATTTTCTATAGGTTGTATCTCTTCATTTTGCTAGATAATATAAAAGGAAGGACTGAATGTTTCTCCATGGATGTATCCCAAATTGGGTGAACCATGTATATCTATGTCTCTCTTGTATTATGCTTTTATGTGTGTGTGTGTGTTTTTTGCAATATTTTATATGTTCCATTGCTTTGTTAATTAATTTCTAACAAATTCAGTTATATTTTGTGTTCTTGAAGGTGCATTCTTGGTCTTTAATTTGTCAAAAGATCAAAATCCTTATCCCAAGCCTCCTACTCTTGATTTTCTTGTTGTTAGCCTATGTATCTTTGCTTCAACCCATAATTTTCCTAGGGAAAAGAGTGGCATTGGGGCTCTCATTAAAACTACCCCTTCTCGCTTCGTTGCATTTTGTTTTCCTCTTTTCTTTCCCAGTGCAATTTGGTTTAGACCAATGTGCTTATTGTTTGAACCTTAGAAAATTTGTTTACTCCATCATGGTTACTCAAATATATTTATGAGTTGTGGTGCTCTCCAATGCCTCTCTCGGTCTTATAAAATTCACTCCTTCGATGACAAGTTATATGATTTCTTATTTTGTCTACCTCTAAGTCTCTCTAGCTATTTTTTGGTATTTTCCTTTTGGCCTCCTTGTTGGAGAATCATGATAAAAAAGGGCCCAAGAGTGGGTACTTGCAAAATTTATTTTTGGAATTAGTAGAAAAAAGTCAAATGAGCAAGCAATTTATTAGGCATCCTAGTTTATATCCTACCTCTGACTAGTTCATGGGTTCCCTCCACATTTCCCTCCTTTATCCCCCTCTGCATTATCATAAAATTATTATGCCTCAAGGTAGAGGAGCTCAAAACAAACAAGGTCGTTGCAATATGTGATACCATACACCTCTAGGGCACAAATTTCTACATATAACTATGTAAGGATTTACCTAAACATTACTCCTCTATTAGTACAACAAGGGATTGCAAATGTTGAAAAGGAATCCAAGATAGAATGCAGGTTTATCTCAAATGAATTAATATTGTAACAGGTTGGAAATTGGGTCCTAGATATAGGAACTAAGAGGACAAGGAATATTAAGTACATGCAAACAATATACATGTACTTTTAATGAAACACAATTATGGGAAAGGTGCTAGTTGAAAGACTAAAGGAACAAAAGAAAAATATTCTCTATTTGGATGAAACCTAGAAGGAAAGAAAAATTTGGATATCAAAGTGACAAAGATGGCTAGGAAACTCGTATATTTGGAGTTCACAGACTCAAAAGAAGATAACATACCACCTGTGACAATCCAGGTGGATTTCCCCACTAAATAGTGTTCATTCTAGAAAAATATGTTATTATGTTTTGCAATGTTTTAGGTTGATAGTGAAAGACCTATAATAGGTAAGTTAGGAGATAGGGGTTAAGTGATCAATATATTTTTAGTTTTTATTTCAGTTTTGAAAAATTTCAATGGTAAAAGATAATTACTCTATGTATCTGGTGTGGTTTTCTCAGTGGTAGACTAGTACACATATAGGACATATCTCATGCTACTCTTTTTTTTATATGATTTAATATATTTCTCTATATCTATATCTATATTTATATCTATATCTTATTCTATATCTATATCTATTATATTATATATATATATATATTTATTTATTTATTTTTTTTCCCCTAGGAAAAATCATAATTTTATTAATAATAACAAAATTACATTTTGTAGATGTTGAAGCACATATCCAAAAGCAAGTCAAAGACTATTGTTCAAAAGACACAAAAAATAGAAAGTAAATAATGTACAATTGGGGAGAAATTATACTTTTCTCCCCTTTTTCTTCTCGACCTTTCTCCACTCCCCTTGAGTCGGCAAGGACGAAACAAGTGCTAGTGAAGTGTCCCCCACAGGGTGAGGATTATCCTTGTCTGAATTTGAGTGATATGAAGTATGATGTATTTTGGCTCTGTTGGTATCCATTGTGTCTGGGATCTTCCTCGACAAAGAGTCCATCAGATCATGTGATACAAATTCCTCTATTTCTGGTTCCTTGAATGTCTGGTTGTTCTCTTTGGGAATGGGGTGTTCCTTTTCCTCTTTTTCCTTTGCATCAGGGACAACAGGGTCTGATGGGGAGAATTGCCATCCCTTGGGCTATTTTCCTACTTTCTTCTTCCTACGCATATCTTTTTTGGCTTATGGGCACGAATTTTGAAGATGTCATGTTTGGTGGCAAATTCTGCATCTGAATGCAGTATTTTCGTAATCTAGTATCTGTGTCCAGCACCTTTGTTTATACTTGAGCTTAATTTGGTCTGGAAATCCTTTGATGAGATCTACTTCCACACAAATGCATGCAAATGTGTAAATTTCTTCCTTCGTTCTTTAATGAAATTCCCAATGGCATTACCTATACCAGACAAGACATGATGGCTCCAGAAATGTAGTGGTAGATTATGAAGGAGAACCCAAACTGGCATCCGAGATACAACCATTGTATTTGGATCAAATTCTGGAAACCATGGAGTGATGAAGAAACCTGTGGAGCCCATAAACCATGGTCCTTCCCTCATAATAATGTCCCTTTCCTCTGGTGCACGAAATTTTACAATAAAGAACCCTTTGGAACAGAGATAAATGTCACATAAATTAGTCCAGGTTCTGAAAAACCAAAGGAAAAGGTCCATATGTTTGTGTTGAAAATGCAACAAGATGATGGAGCTTAGTGAAAAGAAGTCGTCTTCACTAAGTGGGCCCACAGACTATTTTTGGCGCAAAGTCTATTTTTAGACATATGGATCATGGTCTATGAGTTGCATGATGCTATTTATGGATGATTGGTCATGTTGGTAAAAATAGATGGACCTCTATTGATCCAGATTTAAACAAGAACGCAACAAAATACAGAGATAACCATATACACAAAGATGCAGTGGAGACAATGCTTCATTTCATTAATGGAAAATACCGAAATATGCTTACAACCAGAAATGGAAATAAACCAGCTAGGGCGATGGTAGCTTATCTCTGAGAAGAGATGTGGTGACTACATGCCTCTGAACTGTTCCCGAACTGTGTTACAATGAGGCTCGAAGGCCTATTTATTGTTGAGAAACAATGGAAAACCCTTCACATTCCAAAACCTACCCCTAGAAGATGAAACGCCAAATTGTGGGCCCCGTTTTGGGTAAATTGGTACATCAATTTCCTGGGGTCGTAACTTTGGCATACGATCTCCGTTTAACGCGTATGATAGCTCGTTA